>JABCRI010000292.1:0-30323 GCA_015143295.1 Tetracentron sinense | reverse complement strand
CCTCCCATTAAGTACAAACCACAGAAAACAAAAGATAATATTCGCAAGGTTCTTACAAATATAGATCAACATAATATATATTTCTCAAAAATTCTAACGTAAATTTCATTTGAAATACCCAGGGAAATTATGACCCCTAATTGAGATTAGGGACAATGTTTAAGTGAAGATCTAGGCAACTAATCTCTTAAAGAATATTAGCTGATAGACAGGCCAACAAGAGAGAGAGAGAGAGAGAGAGAGAGAGAGGGGGGTTAAGTGACTCGAGTGAGATCACAATCCGAAGAGACTTTCTTCAATTTGGAAAAAACGAAGAAAAAAAATAGTGAGAGAGAGAGAGAGAGAGAGAGAGAGAGAGAGAGAGAGAGTTCTCTAAAATTGCATATTGAGCTCTCTTAAACCTAATTTTGAACCAACACCAAGAAATATATAGATAGAACACCCAATCCTCACTCTTTAATCCATATCCACAACTTTACTCACAACAAAAATAAAACTTTAGAAAATAAAAACCTGTCGAGAAACCAAGAAAAAAAAATCAAGTTTTTTTTTACAAAATAGAAATCTAATATCTTCCTGATTACAAATCCAAATAAAAAATGCCCAAACTAAAAAAAAAAACACTAATTTATTTCTGTAACATAAAACAGAGTCCATTAGCTCCATACGACTCAAACCCATTCTTTTCCATCAATGAAACCAAAGAAAATCCGGAGTTTTTCCATCATCCACGTCAAGAAATAAAGAATGGGAGAAAAATCGCAATACAATATTCAAGATGAAAAAGTAAAATCAATTAATCTAATCTCTTGATGTTCCCTCTCCAACCGGCCATCTTTCTCCAATGAAATCAAGAACCAAAACCACACAAACAAAAAAACCCATCCATTTTCTCCAAATTTTCATCTCGCTAAACCAAAATGAAAATAATCACACAAAGACAAACCATTTTTCATCCTTACCTCTCCAACCCTATGAAGAACCTTCTCCAATAGTATAGAAATTATAGTAATAATCATACAAACAGTAGCAACAACTCTATGAAGAACCCTACGAAGACACTAATTTATTTCTCTGCCATGATCAAAGACCAAACAAAACACCATTTTTCATCCTTACCTCTCCAACCCTATGAAGAACCTTCTCCAATAGTATAAAAATTATAGTAATAATAACACAAACAGTAGCAACAACCCTATGAAGACACTAATTTATTTCTCTGCCGTGATCAAAGACCAAACAAAACTTCAGAGAGACAGAGAGAGAGAGAGAGAGAGAGGTTACCGGTGGAGCAGACGGTGATGGCCATGGATACGGCAATGGCCATTGAGGCGAGGACGAGGAAAGATTTTAGGGCGGGAGAATGGTTTCAGGGCGGGAGGAAATGATCGCAGAGAATTTCGGGATTTAATGAAACAATTTTTACTGACGGTAGCAGTTCTGACACTAATGGGCACCACTGACGGAAATATTACCGTCGGTATTTAATTATATAATACCGACGGTTTACTTACCGTCACTATTGTATATTTCAGTGGATGATAGGATATCCAATTATTTTAAACACAATTATTTACTTTTATAATTAGTAGTGACGGAATACCACCGAGGGCTAGAAAACCGTCGGTATAACCTTTATATAGAAATAATTATCTAGCCCTCGGTAAAATTCCGTCAGTAAAAGCATTTTTTCTTGTAGTGAACCTTTATTATGTGCGGTTAAAGTAAAATGTGTGATGTGTTCACGCAAAATTTTATGGAGAGCAATGGATGTAAAATATATGATGTTCGTATAGCGACACATCGTCGGATGGATTATAAACTAGTATGATGTTACCCTATAAAAACAGAAATAAGAAAACCGAAATAATGTTGCAGATTTTAACGGTTGTTACTAATTCATATGTAATTTTTTTTTGATAACAGAAAACCAAAATCAGGACACCCTATGGTGGCCTGGCCCCCCAAGGGACAAAATGCACCTACAATCCCAAGGATCCAAAGGCACCAAATGAAATAAATTCCGAGCCCAAAAAGCGGACCCAAAGGCTGCTAAGCGATGAGCAAAGGAGTTAGCGCCCTCGGCATGAAGATAAACTGATAGCCAACCACTTAAATATCATCTGTTATGTTATTTGATACTAATTGGAACTCTGTACTTGACAGGGAAAAATAAGGATCAGATTTTTTTTTTTTCTTTTCTTTTCTAGCTCAATTGATCCTATTAGATTAAATTAAAATAACTGAAAGTGAATGATTGTTTGAGGTAGACAGTGACAATATTTGGCACCTGTTCTAGGCATCTAGATCACATTAATGAACATTTCCAAAAATGGATCCAGTATTTCAGGACTGGGGAAGCTGAATCTACCCAAACTAATTCTGGATAAAAGAAAAGCTGTTATTACTCATAATTTTAATGAAAAATCAATTTGACTTTTATGTCCCAAAGCCGATTGAGAGACCTGTTTTTTTTTCCCTCGTATGCAAGAATAAAAATAATAATGGAATAGCTGTTGTTATACTGAATAAGCTTGGTCTAATGGTTTTCACATATATGCAAAAGAACAAAAACCAAAACTAGCTGATATTAGTTGGAATAATCTTGATCTAAACAAAACCTAATTGAGAAGTATTTTTCCCTCTCTTCACCTTGCAGTTAATCATCGGCTCCAGGATTCATGTTTTTAAAATTTTCCAAAACTGCGATTTTTCGTAGAATTTTTTTGATTTTGCATGTCCAGGTCAGGTGGAGCTTGATTGTTAGTGCATAAAAATAAAACTAGACCCCCGGCCGTGGCGTGTGAGGTCATTGTATTGTATAGCCATGGGCTGCATTGAGAGTTATTTTGGCTTTGGCTATGTAATTCATTCACCCACTTGTATATTCTTCAATGTGAACATAACTCTTCTTCACTTTCGTATATATATTAAGTTGAAAGTTCTTCATATAATGGCACTTTCTAATGTAAAATAGGGTACTTTTTTTTCCAAATTCTTGAAATACAAGCAGCCCAAAACTAACAGGTCTAAAACAATATTAAGTTCAAAACTCTTGATATATTTGTTTAATTGCATACTTTTTTTCCTAATTCTCCAACTATAAGCAGATAGAGAATGGAGTAGGATAATAAACTCAATATTGATAATTCTTGAATGGTTTACAAGGAGGCAAAGATGTTCAAATAGATAATTTAATATTCTTATTAGAGAAAGGAAACCTTAATCAAATCAAATATATTTTAATCTAATTTAATTAATTCAAATCATCTTGTAATGAGATACAATGTATCTCATCACACTTTATTATCTTACTCCATTATTGTAATTCAATGGGTTCCACAATTTGACTGCAAGAGGCAAACAGGCAAACCCGAACACAACACAATCCCTTGACCCTAACCTGCCTCTCTATTTCCTGTTAAAAATAAATAAAAATAATATGTATAGGGCAAGGTTTTGAATTCATGAGTCAAGTTCAAGACATTTTTAACCCTGCATTAATTACCAAAATCCACTAAAGATAAGGGTATTTTAGTCTTTTCATAAGAGACCAATCATTAAATGTAGGAGAGAATAAATATAGTTTGAATTTTCTCTCCTATATTTAATGAACTATCCTCTATGAAAAATGTCTTGATGGTCATTAAAAATTTCACACATTGAGTGGTCGTTAGCATTTACCATATATATATATATATATATATATATGAGCCGACTTGAACTTGAACCATGAGTCCAAAACCTCGCACTAACCCATGAAAAGGTGATATGGGGCGGGTTGAGGCTTGAGGGGTAGGGCAGGAAGCTTCATAAGGGCTAAGGCTAGGCATGGGCCATGTTTACCACCCAACCACAGAAAACACAAACATAGCCGTGCAAAAGGGAGTGGGAACTTTTTTCTGTATTGTGTCGGTGGGAAATGCACATGAAAAGAAGGCTATGCTGCTACTTACACTGCGTGAAAGGCCGTATAGTAATAATTCATGGTCTTTGGCTGTTGTAGGCCTGGGAGGCCCATAAAGGACTCTTTTCTTTGTCTAGGTGCGTTTCAACTTTCAATTATATTGAGGGCTTTTGTGGGGCTCTCTTTCCTCTCATTCATTCTCCAATTATATCATAGCCCCGTGAATGACCCTCTAACTAGAATATCAATGCATTCTCCTTTTTACGGGGAGGTCCTGGGATCAAACCCAATAGCTGATTTTGAATGCATTGGTAGTTTTCCTAAATCCAATTTTGATATGCTTTTATTTACCAATTAAAAAAATGAAATAAATTGGTAATTTTTTATTTGGCGTTGCAGGAGAGCCTATTCACTCATTAACAATCACAATTGAGGAAGGTAAATGATGCCTTATTCCAAAAAATAAAGAAGAAAATATATTACATGAATGCTCCGTTTGTTTTGATGTAAAATAGAGGAAAACAAAAGAATTTCACGGAAAATGTCATTTTTCGTATGTATTTTCTGTAGGACAATTGACATTTTCCATGAATTTCATTTGTTTTCCCCTATTTTACATCAAAACAAACGGAGCAGAAAGGTAAAAAGCGAGGAAAACACAAATCTTCTTGAACGACTCGTGTACGGTGGGCTTATCAGCGCCAATCATAAATGGCCATGCACCTTATATGCAGTGTGTTTATGAGAAAATGCCAAATATGTGAGAAGAAGTATACCCTTCATTTTATTAGCATTTTGACTATGCACATGGATCAAGTGACGCTTTGTGATGAGTGCTCAGGGCCATTCAAGAAAATTCTTGTTATATACCTCTCCTAAAAGATTTTTGTAGAGGCATGCACATGGCACCAAATTCTTTCAAGGTCCTCTTAATGGTTCAATTTCAAATTATTTGACATGTGTCAAGACGGTGGTAACTAGAACTTGTAGTGAGTGCAACCCATTTAAACCTCTCACATATGAGAAATGCTAGCAGCTGATTTTAAAACTCTCACGGTAGTATTGACAAGTGCGTTACTTTTACTTGTTACCTCGAAACCATTACAACCATTATTTCTTTCTTTGAAATTTTTATTCCTTAAACTTGCTGAAAAAATACCACATGTTGCCCCTACTTTGGGAGTGTGAAAAAATTAAAATTGTGTGACTAAGAGAGGAGCCTACACTCTGAATTTTCCAAAATTCTTAAACTATCCTTATATAAAACAAAACATTAATTTAATGTTTTACTTTAATTCTCAAATTGCACTCATCTATCTATTTAAATAATAAAATCACAGTCAATCACAATTGAACTCGGGGAGAGTTCAATCGCACCCATGGGTTAATATGTGTCCATTTTAACTCCTATTAACTATGGTTAACTCATTTTCCTCACTCTCACGTGCATCGCACGTGCCACCTGCTAGTATATATAAAGGGATGGGCAACACGAAAGGAGTAACGATCTTTGTGGCAGTGAGTATATCTTTCACATGTGGGTGGTCTGAGATCTATTCTTGTTAATTATGATCTACCGTTTCTCTCAATTAACTTCAAATTCTCTAATTAATTAATAGACACAACACACACAAACACAAGAGGGGTAAGCATGATGCCAATATCACTCCATCCGGTCCGGGATTACGGGGACAGCTTCTAGCAATTTAGGAATGGCCCCCCTACTAGTACACTTCTATTACCACTCATAAAAATATGTCACGAGACAACAGGTACTGCTGCCTACTGCTACACTTCCCTCCCGTAAGATTCCATTCTTTTTCATGATTTTTTTCACCTGCTTGACATGTAAGCCAAGCGTGCATGCATATATACATACATATATTGATGATATATGCATGCACATGCCATGGTATCCATACAAATGTACGACTATAAATGCATAAATAGAGATACATGTGACACATTCACCGATATCTTCTTTGACAGTCAAGAGTTGGAGTTTCACTCTTCGAACCCTTCAAATTGTCGTTTAGCGTGTGTTACATGATATCATTTCAACACAAGAAAAAAATAAAAACCCTTCAAATTGTCATACACGTTCATGAGAAACCATGTTATGCATGCAAAATGCTACCCCCATTGACATCAGGCTATTTTTTTTTGGAAACTCCCGGTGTCCCCAACCCTTTGGGTCGGGTGAGGCGAGGAGGGCGTCTTGGAGGCTTTTTCTGTCATGTGTCCCCTATTGACTCTCTTTAATTGTGGTTAAGATTCACTCATTCATAGGGTTTACCTATATACCTTTGGTTTTTAAAAAAAGGAAAAAAAATTAACCATAGGATTAACAAAATTTAACAAGAGTTCATGAAATTGAAGGAGCTTTTTTGAAAGCGAAGAACAAATAGTTATCTCCTCGCCGTGGAGCTCTGGAGGGAACTATTTCTATAAAACGGAGAGTTTAATTTTGAGGTTGAGCTCTGCGTCCCCTCTTTTTGGAGGCACATATGTAATTATGGAGGAAGACAATTTCAAATTTGCAAATTACTCTCCCATAATTTCAATTACAAGATTGCCACAGCTATACGTATAAAGGGAAGCTCCGCATTTCCACCTTGAAGGGGAGCTCCCATTTTGTATTTGAGCAATAGTCACCTCCTCGTGCTGAGGAGGGAACTATTCTTCCTCGCTCTTACAAACCCTTTGAACTATGGTTAAAAAATTAACCATCTCTTGTGGTTAATTTTTTTTAATATATTTTTTTAAAAATCAAGGGTTGATGTGTGAATCTTAAGGGTGATTGAATCTTAACCACAGTTAATGGAAATAAAAAAGGAACACGTGGCCCAAAAATAGGGGACGAGATGGTAAGTCACCTTCTCGGCCCGAGGAGGTGACTATTTTCCGTTGTAATTTTTTTTTGGTGATGGTAACACCACAAGGCCTTTGTATTTAAACTGTAAAAAGAAAAGTAAACAAACTTTTGAAATGTGGAGCCCGCTTTTAAGTTTTTAAATAATGATGATGCATGTCATCCTTACATCTCATACAATGCATGAAGCCTATGGCCCATTGATATTGGGAGCTCAGATGGTGGGTCAACTTTTGGACTGGGATTAGCCAGAGTCAATCTGATTGGGGGATCTTAACCGTTCGATCTAGAGGCAAAATTTTTTTTAAAAAAAAATCAATCATCGAGGCTAAAGATCTATACATTAGGCGAATGGACGGACTGGATTAATGGCATTCCAACAATCTGCCTAGGAGGGCAGGTGATTGCCTGAAATTCATACCAACAAGATGGTCCAAAAGCCATCATTCCAATCAGTACTTTGAGGATCCAACGGCCCGATTTGAGATTACGGTCCATCATTGGACGGGCAGCTACGCTTTATACAGACATCCTGTCTGTATAAGAGGCTACATGGAAGAGTGCCATGGTAAAGTGAGCCCATTACATAGAAACCCCATGTTAAATATAAATATGTGCTTGAATTTTACTAGCCTCACTCTCCCTATTCCACTTTTGGACGAGCTAGAAGACAAGGATTTTACGAGTCCTTCAACTCTTCACACGGGTCTTGTGTGCTCTTGCTAATGTTCAATAAAGCATGTTAGTATGTTAGTAAAAGGAAAATAGTCACCTCCTAGCTGGAGGCGTCTCAGGGCCTTTTTTTTTGCCACGTGTCCCTTTTTAATCCCGTTTACTTTTGGTTACCAAGAAAACATATAAAAAGAGGAAAAAAAGAAAACAAAATTGGACAGAACACACCAAAGAATCATATTAGAAATCTAAAATTTTCTTTTGTTTTTCATGTTTGCACCTATTTTCCCCGGCAACCAAACATACCCTTACATTATGTTTAGTTGTCGAGAAAATAAGTAAAAATGTAGAAAAGAAAAGAAAATTGGACAAAACACTTGTATTAGAAATCTAAATTTTTTTGTTAGGTTTTAGAAGAAGAAAATTTTATAAATTATATATATTTAACCATTGTTCACAGTAGTTAAAGGGGCTTTGTGAGAGCCAAAGCAATAGTCTACTCCTCGCCCTAGTTTTTACCAATATACCCATAATTTGTGTAACGGATAAAATTCGTATGACAGCTCAGCGTTGTGGGACGAGCTCGTTTCTGTCGTTTTGTTCACGTAAGTGACACGTGTTCACGAGTTGGGATCACGTGCTTGAAATATAGGAGTCACACGTTGTCTGATGTACAACGATCCCGTTGTGCGCATTGCGACGTCTTCGTTCTCACGAATAACGACGTTTCCGTTGTGACTTCGACAACGAGCTCGTTGTCTGAAGCACAACGTGAACGTTGTGCTCTTGACAACGTCGGCTGTCGTTACGCGAACAACGAGTCCGTTGTCTCACCGACAACGATGTCGTGCTGTGTTTTGAGGCATCTACGCCGTAACCGAGTTCGAGCCAACAACGAGACCGGCTCGTAGGGGGAAGTGATCAGGAGGTGATCCAAGATCCCGACAAGCGTGCCGAACACGCCGTTTCGTGCCGAAAGCACTGTCCTGGCATTTAATGCTGGTCACTTCTGCGTACTGGCCAATCCCGTCCGATTGGACTTTCTGGAGGCTCTCACGTGTGATGCAACCGGCGGCGAATGTGACTAAGACATTTGGCAATGAGTGCAATGACACGTGGCATGCACACCTATGGCCATCTATGGTCATCGATGGCCATATCAACCCTTGCCCTATAAAAACCCCGTGATTTTTAGTGCAAGAAGAGAGTTCTTTGACTTAGATCGGGATATACGTGCATAGAGCCTCCAGTGCATTGTGTATTATCCAGTGACGATTCTAGCATTTTCTGCCTGTCATTTCCTACCCTTACTGACTTTACCATCGGAGTACAGGTCGGGGTGTCACACCCCCCGCTCCAACCACCGGCCGAGAAACCAGAACGTGGAAGAAGCTGCTGCTGACGCGTGTCCGTCCGGTATTTTACCCCTCACAAAATTGGCGCCGTCTGTGGGAAGTAAAAAACGGACTCCCCTTTGCTCTCTGCGATTATGGCGGACCAGTCAGAAGTTCTCGGGCATGAGGATCAAACCCCTCACGCCACTTCTTTCATACCTTCTATCGTGCATAATCCTGGAGTCAGTCCTTCGTCTGGGCAACCAGAGAGGACCGTACCTCCCCTTGCTGAGCTCTCTGTCTCAGATCGCATTTTGGCAATGCTGCAAGCGCAGCAGTCTGCCCTGGACCAGATTACCAGGCAGCAACAGTTGATGCAGGCAAGACTGGAGACGTTCGAGCATAGCAGGCTCGAGGTGGATGAAGTGCCACCGCATAGGCCTTCTTTGAGACGTCAGTTTGACTTCTCCTCTTCTCCTTCTGCCCCAGAGAATCGCGAAACCAGGTTTGTACTTCTTCCTACTGAAGGGGATGTAAGACAACCTCCGGTTCGGGCAGAACAGAGTATCCCTTCAGACCGTGTGGATTTCCGAGAAGGGGCAGGAAGAGAAGACCTAAGAGTGGGCACTGAAGGCGCAGATACCCAGAAGACTTGGGTGACGGTCAAGGAGGTGGAGGCTTTAATTGGTGCTCGTGTTAAGAGCATGAAGGGAGGGATTCCCGACCACTTCGCCCAGACAGCAAAGGACAACGTCGAGAACTCTCCCTTCACGGATGCCATCAACCAGTCCTATACTTCTTCCAAGTTCATAACTCCGGTCTTCTCCATGTACACTGGAAAGACGGACCCAGAGGAGCATTTGTTTGACTTCAAGCACGCGATGGCTGTCCGCAATCCAGATGATGACTTGTATTGTAAGGCTTTCCCCAACAGCCTAACTGGGGCAGCATCGAAGTGGTTTCGGAACTTGCCTCCTGGTTCCATCAGTAACTTCTCAGAGCTCCGGTCGGCCTTTATTGACCGCTTCATCATCAATAAGAAAAAGAAGGCGGGTGCAGATACTCTCTTCTCTTTGAGGATGAAACCAGCCGAATCTTTGAAGGACTTCATTTCGCGTTTCACTGATGAAGTCCACAACATTGACAAAGTCGACGAAGCGAGCTGCATCGCCGCTTTCAAGAATGCTATCCCCAAGCATTCCGAGCTCTACAAGTCCTTAGCTCTTGACTACCCTGTCAAGATGGACGAGTTAATGGTACGTGCCACCAAGTACGGGAGGTACGAGGAGGACGTATCCATTGTGTCAGCACCGAAGCCCAGAGCGAGAATGGTGGATATCGCGGAAAGGGCACACCGATCATCGAAGAGGAAGGAGAAGAAGCAGCGGTACGAGTCTTCATCATCTGAGGGCTCGCCACCAAGGAAGCAGAAGGAGAAAGTTGTGTATGTGACTCAACGGGATCAGCCGGATCGGCGCCCGTTAGAGAGAAGTTTTAACCAGTTTCAGAGCAGGACGGAAGGACGTCCTAGTAACCAGCAGGCGAGGCAGCAGTATCAGCCGCGCCAAACGCAGCCTCCCGTACAGCACGAGAGAGGCGTGCAGCCTAGTGAGAGGCGATCTTTTGCAGATCGAGCCCCGCCCATCAATTTTACAGTCAGTCCGGCGACCATCATGAGGTCAATGGAGGATCAGCCATACTTTGAGTGGCCGGCGAGGGCAGTGCCGGACATTACCTCGGGGCCACGGGTGCGTGAGTACTGTCATTATCACAAGTGTCGTGGTCACCTCACCAACCGATGCCGTATTCTGAGAGAATACTTGGAGAGGCTTGTTCATGAGGGGTACTTGGGAGAGTATCTTGCTTCCGACAACGGCGGTGGGGAGCGCACCAGAGAGCCGGCGCCCCAATCTCGTGGAGGAGAACCCGCCAATAATCCCAGTTCCTGCGGAGGGGCTTCCTTGGGTACGATCAATGTCATTTGCCGCATGCAAGCGCCCGAAGCTGATGTGGAGAGGAACTTCAGGGCGAAGGCCAGGAAGCTGTCACACGAGGCCGCAGTGTGCCAGGTGCAGATGCCTAGCAGAAGCGTTGAGCAGGCACTCACCTTCACTGATCTTGATTTGGCAGGGGTGGTCCGACCTCACTATGATGCTCTCGTTCTCACCATGAGGATAGGAGACTTCGACATCAAGAGGGTGCTTGTAGATTCTGGGAGCGGAGCAGACATCTTGTACCTTCATGCTTTTACTCAGATGAAGCTGGACCCTTCCGTCCTCATCCCTGCTCAGACTCCCTTGTATGGATTTGATGGCAGCTCGATGAAGCCTGTAGGCGACGTCGTCTTGCCCGTTGTGGCGGGCCCCGTTGTCCTTCAGACCAGGTTTTCCGTTCTGGATGCGCCGTCACCATACAATGCCATCTTGGGTCGCTGGTGGACCCATGAGATGAAGGCTGTACCGTCCTCGTACTACCAGGTGTTGAAGTACCCAACACAGGACGGACCTCGGGAGATCCGAGGCGATCAGTTGGCTTCGCAGAAGTGCGATTTTCCTGCTTCCGTTGTGCCTTCGTAGCAGTTACAGGCCGTTCCCATTGTGGAAGAGAGCTCGGAGGCATCGTTGTGCAGACCTTCCGTTGAGCCCACGAAAGCTGTCAATTTGGGAACGGAAGAAGGGCCAAAGGTGTTGCAGATCGGGACGAGCTTGACAACGGAGGAGGAGCTCGAGTTGCTGAGTTTTCTTAAGGAGAATCTCGATGTCTTTGCGTGGTCTCACAAAGATATGACTGGCATCGACCCGAATGTTATCTGTCATCATCTCAACGCTGATCCTGCCATCCCTCCGGTCAAGCAAAAACCTCGGAGGCTTGCTCCAGCTTATCATGATGCGGTGAACGAGGAGGTTGACAAGCTGATCCAGTTTGGGTTCATTCAGGAGGTACAGTACCCTGAATGGATAGCCAACATTGTGGCTGTGCCTAAGAAGAGCGGGAAGGTGAGGGTCTGCATTGACTTCACCGGTGTCAATAAGGCGTGCCCCAAGGACTTTTTTCCCATGCCGAGGATAGACAGGCTCATCAACGCCACCGCCGGCCACGAGATGTTATCCTTCATGGATGGCTATTCGGGCTATAACCAGATCCTCCTGGCGGAAGCAGATCGAGAGAAGACCACCTTCATAACGGAGCGGGGTTTGTTCTGTTATCGGGTGATGCCCTTTGGATTGAAGAATGCAGGTGCCACCTATCAACGTCTAATGAATCTCATGTTCGGATCACTCCTTGGCAAGACGGTTGAAGTGTACATCGACGATATCGTTGTGAAGAGTCGAGTACGAGGTACTCTGGTGGCGGACCTTGTTGAGCCTTTCGCTGTGCTGCGATCTTTCAATCTGAAGATCAACCCAGAGAAGTGCACCTTTGGAGTTACCTCGGGGAAATTTTTGGGTTACCTTGTGAGTCAGCGGGGGATTGAAGCTAATCCTTCCCAGATCCGTGCTTTGTTGGACATGCCAGAACCCAAGTCGAAGAAGGAGATTCAGAAGCTGACAGGACGGATTGCTGCGCTGAACCGGTTTATCTCCAAGTCATCCGATCGTTGCAAACCTCTGTTCGAGCTGCTGAGGAAGGACTCCGTTTTTGCGTGGACCCCGGAGTGTTCCCGGGCTTTCCTTGCCTTGAAGGAGTATTTAGGATCAACTCCTATCCTCTCGGTGCCAGAGCCAGGTGAAATCTTATATCTCTATTTGTCTGTTTCAGAGCAAGCCCTTGGCTCCGTCCTGGTGAGATGTTGCGATGGCGTGGAGAAGCCTGTCTACTTCATCAGCAAGACCTTCCTCAAAGCAGAATGCAACTATAGCAAGCTCGAGAAGGTGTGTCTGGCTCTTGTCTTTTCTGCAGAGAAGCTTCGGCCGTACTTTCACGCTCATTCTATCGTTGTCATCACAACGCATCCTTTGAGAATCGTGCTGGGACGACCCGAGCTGGCGGGGAGGATGTCGAAGTGGGCCGTAGCCCTGAGCGAGTTCGATATCCAGTACCGGGCCAGGAGTTCAGAGAAGGGGCAGGCAATGGCGGGGTTTCTTTCTGACTTTCCTGTGGAGGAGGCGGCAGAGGATATGATTGTTAATACTCGGGAGCTCCCAATTGAAGTTGATAGCGGTGATGCCGTTGTGGAGGGGGTCGAGTCGTCAGAGTGGAGCGGTTGGCTGTTGCACGTAGATGGATCTTCCAATTTCAGTGGCTCAGGATTGGGCGTTGTGCTTGTAAGCCCGGATAACATCAAGGTGCAGAAAATGTCGCGTCTTGGGTTCACTGCCTCCAACAACGAAGCTGAGTACGAAGCCTTGCTCCTTGGGCTGGAGAGCGCACGAGAGTTGCAGATCTCCACGCTGAGAGTGTTTTGTGATTCACAGCTCGTGGTGAATCAGGTGAATGGTGTTTATGAATGCAAGGACGACCGGATGAAGCAGTATGCTACTCTCGTTCGTTCGTTGTGTGAAACATTCACCGTTGTGGAGATCAGGCATACCCGAAGAGACGAGAACAGGCATGCTGACGCTTTGGCATATTTGGCTTCCATGGTGCAGGCTGACGAGCCAAAGGCTATTCTGATGGAGTTCCAAGAGTATCCCTCGATAACTCTTCAGGCGCAGCGAGAAGTGCTCTTCGTCAATCCGGTCCCGAGCTGGATGACGGGGTTGGTGGCTTATCTGCAGGACGGAGTTCTCCCTATAAGCGCGAAGGAGTCGAGGCGTATTCAGTCAAAGGCATCTCGTTATACCTTGGTGCAAGGAGAGTTGTACCGGAAATCTTTTGGCGGACCTCTGCTGAAGTGTGTTCACCCCGTAGACGTGGAGAGAGTACTTGCCGAGCTACATGAAGGTATATGTGGTATTCATTCGGGCGGGAGGACCATTGCCCATCGAGCTCTGGGGCAAGGCTATTTCTGGCCTTACATGCAAGCAGATGCCCAGAAGTATGTGAAGAGGTGCAGCCAATGCCAGCGGTTTGCTCGACTGATTCATGCCCCAGCTCAAGAGCTTAGCACTGTATCGCAGCCTTGGCCATTTGCACGATGGGGACTTGACATTATGGGACCTTTCCCGAGGGCTCCAGGGAATTTGATCTTCCTTTTGGTGGCGACTGACTACTTCTCACGGTGGATTGAAGCTGTACCGCTTGCACGTATCAGGGAGCAAGAGGTGAAGAAATTCTTGTGGGAGCATATCATCTGTAGGTTTGGCATACCACAGTCCATCATATCTGACAACGGGAAGCAGTTCTCAGGACGTATAATTGCCGACTTTTGCGGCGAATTGAAGATCAAGCATGTCTTCTCTTCCCCGTATTATCCTCAGGGGAATGGTTTAGCCGAGGCAGCCAACAAGAACATTCTCAACGCCTTGAAGAGAAGATTGGAAGACTCGAAGGGGAAGTGGGCCACCGAACTGCACAACGTTTTGTGGGGGTACAGAACGACTCCAAGGAGCCCCACCGGTGAAACTCCCTTCTCTCTAGCGTACGGCATGGAGGCTGTCATTCCTACAGAGATCAGTTTGCCTACAGTGCGCTCTTGGCACGGCAAGAAGAAGGGTGGAGAGAAAGACCAGAACTCAGAGCTCATGGCTGTTCATCTTGATCTGCTAGAAGAGAAGCGGGAAGATGCCAGTATTCAAATGAGGAGATATCAGCAACGATTAAGGAAGGCCTACAACAAGAAAGTACAACGAAGAGTGCTGCAGGTCGGTGATCTCGTCCTCCGAAGAGTGTTCCAGAACACAAGAGAGCTTAACAGTGGCAAGTTGGGACCAAACTGGGAAGGGCCTTATATCGTAGAACGACTGGGAAGTCCTGGAGTCTGTTACTTGAAAGACTTGCAAGGTAACCTCGTCTCGAAATCTTGGAACATCATGAATCTGAGGCAATTCTTTCAATAGGATCTGTGGAATGCTATTCATATACATCGTTGTACTCGCCAGTTTTCAGTGATTCTAGATAGTCGTAGTGATTGTATTTCAACATGTGATTTTGTGCCTGCTCATTGTTCATACTGTTCTCTATCTAACGCATCAGTGTAACATTGTGAATGTTTTGCAAGTAATTCAAATAAAGTCATTGACTGAACAGCGTACTCACAACGAACACGAGTGGCTTATATAAGGATGTCACCTGAGCAAATCTAGTGGCTTATCCTAATGACATCCTCTGAGCATGTGCTTCGAAACTGAGTCTCGTTGCGTTCGTCTCATGAACTTTATTTGTCAGATTGCATTCACAACGAATTACGCGGATGATGTGTCTGGATCTGTGATTACCTGTAGTGCTTGTTCATAAGTGGTTGATCTTAGTGCTTTGCTCGTGGTGAATGATCATGGTGAACGATCGTAGTGCTTGTTCATAAGTGGTTGATCTTAGTGCTTTGCTCGTGGTGAATGATCATGGTGAACGATCGTAGTGCTTGTTCATAAGTGGTTGATCTTAGTGCTTTGCTCGTGGTGAATGATCATGGTGAACGATCGTAGTGCTTGTTCATAAGTGGTTGATCTTAGTGCTTTGCTCGTGGTGAATGATCATGGTGAACGATCGTAGTGCTTGTTCATAAGTGGTTGGTCTTAGTGCTTTGCTCATGGTGAATGATCATAGTGAACGCTCGTAGTGCTTGGTCATAAGTGATTGCTTGTAGTGTTTGCTCATGTTGCTTGCTCGTAGTGCTCTTCCCGTAGTACACTACTTGTAGTGCTTTGCTCAAAAAGTGCTTTGATCGTAGTGTTTTGATCGTAGTGCTTGTACGTAGTGTTTTGTTCGTTGTGCTTTGACCATGACATTTTACTCATAGTGTTTTGCTCGTAATGTTTTGGTCGAAATAGCTTATTTGGCAGACAATAGTTATAATCTCGCAAGTATCCGAACGTTCACATAGCGAAGTACCGCCTTAACATCGGTACAGTGGACTGTGAAAAATCGTTCAGCTACTCACGTTGTATTTTCTTTCTTGTTCTGTGTGCATGCATCGAACTACGCTACGAGGTGAAAGAAGTGCAAACACGAATAAATAAGGGAAGAGCGATTCATTCATATCAGAAGCCCATTTCTGGGCAGTTACAGTCAGTGAACTCCCATAAAGGGAGAAGGGAGAAGTTACATCGACAAAAGACAGAAGCGGAAACAGAAGAAGGGACAAGGGGACAGCAGAGCAGGGAATCGGAGGGACAGCAGGTCAGGCAAGCTCAAGGTCAGCCTCCGTCGCCGTTGTAGCAGGGGCAGGGGTAGAAACTTCAGCAGTGTTAGCTTCCACCGGAGTAACTTCATCGGCAGCAGGAGGAAGCTCTGGAGCAGCCGACTCAGAGTACGGCTCGGCAGGGAGGGGTGCAGGACCTTCAAGGAAGTGAGGCAGCTCGGCACCTTGCACCTCGGGCTCGTTGTCGAGCTCGATCAGTTCTTTGCTCTGAAGCTCGGAGAACGTGGTGACGTCCTCTTCATTGTCTTCCTTCAGGCGGCCTTGCTGGCGAAGCGAGTCGAGGACCTCCTTCTCGGTCTCGGCACGGTCTTCATCCAAGAGCGTGTCCAGCTGAGACTGATAATACTGCTGCAGTCTCAGGGTCACGGACCTCTCGGTGTCCTCCTGAATTTTCTTGGCCTCCTCGAGCTCCTCCGCCAGCGCCGACCTGGCTGCCTCAATTTCCTCCAGTTGTCTACCCAAAGCTTGGGAGACATGCTCCAGCTCGCTGATGCGTACAACAGCGTTCTCCGTCTCTTGCTTGGCCTTCTTTTCGGCCTCCTTTGCTGCTCGTGCCTCGGCTTCGGCCTTTTCCCGAACCTTGGTGGCAGTGCCCAGCCTTACCTCAGCACGAGTCGTTTCAGCCTGGGACTGAGACAGATCGAAGTCCGCCTTGAGTCTCTCTTCAACAAGAGTCCTCTCCAGCGTCTCCGTCCTGTCTCTCCAGTAGTTGATCCCGTCCCGCAGCTGGGTGTGCTTGTCCTGGGTGCGATCACAGAGCTCTTGCACGAGCGCGTTCACCTGCAAAGGGATGTCTGGGCGTTAGCACAACGAGGAGTAGTATTTCAAACAGTTGAGGTAGGAGACGAGAGAAGGAGAAGCTCACTGTGGCCACGGACTGGCAGGCAGCGTAGGACAGATCGGCCAAGTGGAGTTGGCCAACCTCAGCGATGTCCCGGGGGAGCCTCATCGCATAAGTCAGAGCTCGGGCGGCCGTCTTAGAGCTCTTCGCCGATTCATTCACGGTCGGCACGCCGAACCGAGTGAAGTCGGGTGACCAGGCCGGAGCGGAAGCCGGCAGCATACTGGCCGGGAGACTCGTTGTGCCAGCCTCCGTTGCTGCCAAGGCAATGACAGCGGAGCTCGTGCTGGCTGGGGCAGCAGAAGCTCGAGAAGGGACAGGCGCCGAGCTAACCTCGGGCACAGCCGTTGTCGCCTCGGCTCCTGGGTTTGTTGGAGGAGTGGCAAGAGGAGAAGGGGGAGCGGCAATGACCACGACCTCTTTTTCGAGGCGTTTGTCCGCCTTGGCCTTCTTCCTGGCCTCGTGTTCGGCCGGGGCGGCCATCTTTCTCTTCGGGTCAGCAGGCGCTGTACCCTTGGAAGGTTGGTTCTTCTTCTTCTTCGGCAGCGGTGGCGGTGGAGGTGGCTGAACTGCAGGACGAGCAGACCTGGGCTTCCTGCTTAGCGGTGGTGGGTTCGAGTCGGCCATTTCTTCTTCTTCTCCTTCAGGGAGGTGAGGGAACGGTGAAGGTACAGAGGGGGAGGCGCCCTGTTGCTGTTGTTGTGGTTGTTGTTGAGTAGTTGCTGGGTTACTGGAGGAGCCCCGCCTGACGAGCTCGAGTGGTTTCCACCTAATGTATTCCCCGCCTCGAGCACGGCGGATACCAGTAAGAAGTTCTTGTTCCTCTGAGGTCAACTTCTTGTATGGAAATTTCTTTGGGTCCACTGCACATAAGAGAAAACAAAGTGAGTACAACGAGGAAGTTAGCAGGACGAGAAGATACAGTGTACAACGAGAACGTAGTCAGGACAATGGCGCACAACGGACAACGGATGACTAGTAGTATACCTGCTTCCACTCGGAAGACGTTGGGGACCGAGGAATTCTCTGCCTTCCAGCCGCCAGAGACGACGAATGGAGTGGCTTTCCATTTCCTTTCTCTGTCAAGGATGCCCGAGACGAGCTCTGGACAGTAGGGTTTCTTGTTCCACGAGAAATAGGAATACAGACCGTCGTCATTGCCTCGGCATCTGACGGCATGACAGAAGTGGAATAGATGCCTAGCCTCTATGGGGTACCCGTCCTTGATGAATTTGATCATCATGGACATGTATTTGTGGAAGCCCGGGTGCATTTGCCCCGGTGCAAGTTGCAAGGTGGACAGAACTTCATCCAAGACAGGATGAAGAGGGAAGCGAAGGCCAGCCTCAAGCTGGGAGAGGTAGACAACGGTACAGGCGGAGCGCCTGTCTATGATGGCATCATCTCGCATGAAATGGAGATTGACATCGGCAGGGAAGTCGAAACGTTCCCTGTAACGATTCAGATGCGCCAACTGGAATTGGCGCAGAACTGAAGATTTTTCAATGTAGGCACCATGAGGTGCGCTACCTGTGCAACTGGCCTCGTCATCAGAAGGGCCTCTAACTTCCTCCATCCTAGCAGGTTCTACGGGGACATTGGCAGCCATGGTGGAAAGAAGAAGTCGGGAAGAGAGCAAGAACAAAGGGTATGCGCAGAGTAAAACCACACTGGGAGCCGAAGAAGAAAAGAAATGGAAAAACAGTAAGAGAGAATAAGAGATAGGGATGAAGGGCGTACCGAACCAAAGAACTCAGGGAGATCGTTGAAGAGCTTGAAGAGGATGAACTTTCGGGCAAGAAGAAGATTCGACAGAGTAACAGTGCTTGATGAAACAGGGTGGGAGAGAGAGAGGATTCGATGGGATTTTATAGACGTCTCTGGTTTGCGAAAGTACACCATTACCCTTCATCTGAGGCGTACACCTGTATCTACAGAATTAAGAGCAGTGGCAAGATCGTCTTTTCACCAAGTATGATAACCGTCAGGGTCATTAAAGCATTCTCGAAATTTAAAGCGGCGATGATGACAGCCTGTCCGCATTGAAGAGACGCGACGGTTCGCACGCGTGGCCAGCTGGCGTGAACGGTCGACCTTCTCAATAAGCGTTTAAAGCACGCAACGTTTCGCCTTCCGGAGTGGTGCCAGGTATGATCTTTTTGTTCGTTTATGACGCTTCGAACTACGTTCCAAGCATCATAAAGGGGCAAATTGTAACGGATAAAATTCGTATGACAGCTCAGCGTTGTGGGACGAGCTCGTTTCTGTCGTTTTGTTCACGTAAGTGACACGTGTTCACGAGTTGGGATCACGTGCTTGAAATATAGGAGTCACACGTTGTCTGATGTACAACGATCCCGTTGTGCGCATTGCGACGTCTTCGTTCTCACGAATAACGACGTTTCCGTTGTGACTTCGACAACGAGCTCGTTGTCTGAAGCACAACGTGAACGTTGTGCTCTTGACAACGTCGGCTGTCGTTACGCGAACAACGAGTCCGTTGTCTCACCGACAACGATGTCGTGCTGTGTTTTGAGGCATCTACGCCGTAACCGAGTTCGAGCCAACAACGAGACCGGCTCGTAGGGGGAAGTGATCAGGAGGTGATCCAAGATCCCGACAAGCGTGCCGAACACGCCGTTTCGTGCCGAAAGCACTGTCCTGGCATTTAATGCTGGTCACTTCTGCGTACTGGCCAATCCCGTCCGATTGGACTTTCTGGAGGCTCTCACGTGTGATGCAACCGGCGGCGAATGTGACTAAGACATTTGGCAATGAGTGCAATGACACGTGGCATGCACACCTATGGCCATCTATGGTCATCGATGGCCATATCAACCCTTGCCCTATAAAAACCCCGTGATTTTTAGTGCAAGAAGAGAGTTCTTTGACTTAGATCGGGATATACGTGCATAGAGCCTCCAGTGCATTGTGTATTATCCAGTGACGATTCTAGCATTTTCTGCCTGTCATTTCCTACCCTTACTGACTTTACCATCGGAGTACAGGTCGGGGTGTCACACCCCCCGCTCCAACCACCGGCCGAGAAACCAGAACGTGGAAGAAGCTGCTGCTGACGCGTGTCCGTCCGGTATTTTACCCCTCACAATTTGTGTACGTGATGCTTTACTCAGGGAGCACACAAGATCTGTGTACCGAGTTGTGCACACAAAATGAACTCGGATTTCATGGTGGGGCTCACAGTTCTTCTCTCTTTATATAAAGACAGTTACTGAGGCAAAGCTCAGTATAAGGTTCTAACTCTAAGGAGAGCTTTGTTAATCCTTGTTGCTTAATTAGTTAGCTCTTCCATGGCTCCTGTTCCCATTTCTCAGATCAAGGTCGGCCATATCGATGACGTTCAAGAACTGCGAAAGGCTCGACCAGCGGCGATTCCCGAGAGGTATGTTCGTGACATGGCGGAAAGGCCAACACTAGCCAGTACAGTTCCTCTATCTTCATCCATGCACATTCCCATTATCGATCTTTCGAAGCTAGTCGAAGGTGACGAAGATCAATGGAGGACTGAAATGGTGAAGCTTGCCTCTTCTTGCGAAGAGTGGGGCTTCTTTCAGGTAATTTTACAACACCCTGAACAGATTTTGTATGTTTAGTACCACTAAGCTTTCTTTTCTTATTACGATAGGTCATCAACCATGGGATCGACAGGAGTTTGCTGGAGACTATAGAGAAGATAGCCATGGAGTTCTTCATGTTACCTTTGGAGGAGAAACAGAAGTATCCGATGGCGCCTGGGACTGTTCAGGGATACGGGCAGGCTTTCGTTTTCTCGGAGGATCAGAAGCTGGATTGGTGCAACATGCTAGCTCTAGGAGTTGAGCCCCACTTCATAAGAAACCCAAAACTATGGCCAACAAAGCCAGCTAAATTCAGGTAATGGTGGTGTCTATAAATCATTCTTGGGTTACTAGATTTTTGCATTGTTTTTATACTTGGTTTCTGTTACAGTGAGATTCTTGAGATGTACTCAAAAGATATACGGAAGCTATGCCAGAATCTACTAAGATTCATCGCCCTGAGCCTCGATCTGAAACAAGAAGCATTCAACAAGATGTTCGGGGTGGCGGTACAAGCAGTGAGGATGAATTACTATCCGCCATGTTCGAGGCCCGACCTCGTGTTGGGTCTGAGTCCTCACTCCGATGGAAGTGCCCTCACTGTGTTGCAACAAGGCAGGGGTAACTCAGTAGGCCTTCAAATCCTGAAGGACAAGACATGGGTGCCTGTTCAACCAGTTCCAGATGCTCTTGTCATCAACATAGGCGACACTTTAGAAGTAAGAACTTGATTTTTAGGATCATTTTCATGGGTCTATCTAATTCTAATCCTCGATCATACAGGTTCTTACGAATGGAAGATACAAGAGCGTGGAACACAGAGCGGTGACGCACAAGGAAAAGGATCGACTCTCGATTGTCACATTCTACGCTCCGAGCTATGAGATCGAGCTCGGCCCTTTACCCGAATTGGTGGACGAAAATAACCCCTGCATGTATAAAAGATACAACCATGGAGAGTACAGTCACCACTATGTAACTAACAAGCTACAAGGCAAGAAGACTCTTGATTTTGCCAAGATTCAAGCCAAAATCTCAACTTAATGACACCATAAAGCCAAGTTTTCAACTTGGTTACTGTGTATAATGTATGAAAAAATGTTATTATTAATTGTAGTTCAGTTCCTCAGGTCTTGTGAATAGAATAAAGCAAACCCAAGTTGGGTAATGTACTTCGAATCAGTGAAGATCTTTGATGGATGCTACTGTTTATATGAAACTTTCTCTATTCTTCACCAATTAATGGATGCTTGTGGGGTCTAGCGTTCATGAAATTTGATTCTCCTGTCACTGTTTGTGAGGTCTATGATCTTGGAGGAACTGTAAGCATGAGAAGAAAAGGGAATCAAACAGAAGGAGAAGTCACTTTACAGGTTTGTCATTGAGATTCCTAAAATGGAAAGAGATGTGAAATCATGTGGGGGAACCCAAAATCACTACCACCCCATCTTTCTCTAAAATGAAACAGAAGATGGACAAAATCATGTGGGGGAACCCAAAATCACTACCACCCCATCTTTCTCTAAAATGAAACAGAAGATGGACAAAATCATCGGTGTTCCATTGTTGGAGCTACTGTCAGTGGAGGGAAGGAGAGCCCACAAATAATATATGTTAGCTATTCATATTGGTCTGTAACCAGCACTAAGAGAGCAACTTGTGTTGGGCTCTTGATGATTCTAGCTGAAATGACATGAGTGCTAATATCAAGTAGAGCACAAAACAAAATACAAACTCTCATGACATGAGCTATGATGTAAAGAAAAGAAATAACCAACCTATTGCCACATACCTACCACAAATTTCATTAGAAAACTATACTTTTTATTCCATTGAACAAGATTCAGTAACCTAATTAGCCGAAAAAAAAAAAGATGATGTAATTAGCAAAAAGAAAAGAACTCTCCCCACTCAAAAGATGACCTAATTGAGATATTATACCTCCATCCCCCACCCCCAACAATAGCAGCACATAGGTAAAGAAACACAAATCATGATGTTTTTCATTGACAAAAGAATAGAAATATTTCTTTTATCATTTTTTTATTCCAAAAAAATGAATACATCATTTACAATTCCGCGACACCCATACTATGATTAACATAATTCCAATTAGTCTTATGTTATAATTTTTAATCCAAGGATATAGGAGATAAATTTTATTTACCCTGGCTCACCAAATGATCAAACTGTACTAGGAAGAACTATAGAAGGGGAGCCAATCAGTTCTCTAAACTTCCATTCCAGATTGGAGAAACAACAGGAAAGAAAGATAACTTGCTGATGTTGACCAGTTATAGTAGAAATGCTGATCAAATACAGAAACAACCAAAAATTAGAAATGAAGATGTGACCATCATTTGATAGGCATTTTTCAACATCTTGACTTGGGATGAAGCCCCTAGGGCCATGGAGCTGGAACCCATGTTGAAGAACAAACAAAACTGAACCTTGACTCCTAGACTCTGACAAACCACTAAAGAATAAGTTGCAAACTTGCTATTACCATCAGTAAAAATGTGAGAATTTCACCTACCTCCCCAACAAACTTTCAAGAACTCTCTCCTGAAGGGTTTGGTTTGGCCTTGGAGGGGTGATGTCAGTAAGTGGGTCCCAAGCAAAGCATTAGAGAGATTGAGTTGCAAATGACAAACACAACTAAATAATAATGAATTAGTCTAGGGATACTCCCAATGTGTACTCCCATTTATACTCCCTAATCCTAACTGTTTATTTCAATTATTAGACGGTTAGGATTCCAGCTGATGTGGCAATAGAAAAGACAAAATAAGCCAACTGAAATCTTGTCCCTTAGTGGTTGGTTACAAATGGTTAGGATTAGGGAGTATATTTGGGAGTATAATTGGGAGTAGCCATAGACTAACTCAATAATAATACAGTGATAGCAAAGTAACGAAGGGGTGTGTGAGAAAGTTATAAAGAGCCAATAAAGAAGAGAAGTAAAAGTGAGGGGAACTGAGACATGATTAGCCTTTTTGAATCCGGTCATAACTGAGAGAATCCGGAGTCTTTACGGAACCAATAGCTATTACTTTTTGGTTGTGAATGTAAGGAGAGCTGTCCTTAGTTGCTTCATAAACGTCATTATTCTCCATATTGCAACATGACATCTCTACACTCACTCATTGAATCTTCTCCTAACCGTTCTTTTATTCATTTATGTCCCCTTGCTTTCTCTGTTTTTGGTTGGAATGGAGTTTCTTCAAACTTCAAATTCCCAACACATTTGACTGACTAAAATTCTTAACTTCCCCACTTCGATTCTTTTAGGGTTAGGGTTTATTAACGTCTAATCTGTTAAAATATAGCGTTATTTTCAAACATCGTGACCAAAACTGCAAATCATTGAGGGGCATGTTGTTTCTAATATCAGAAAGGAGGGAAGATTTCCATGGATAGTCCTCTATCTGATCCCTACTAGGAGTAGGGGAGAGGAGTGGAGGAGAACTTGACCCTATCTAGGGGTTAAGGAAAGGAAGGTTGAGAATGTAGTGGACCTACCATTGTAGCCCTAGTCTATCCCCTTTGGGTAGCTCTAGAGATTCTTTCTGTTTTTGTTGCCTGTTTTGGTTTATGTGTTCGAGTTCACTTCTCTTTGAACTCTAGTTTTTTTTTTGCTCTGTTATTCATCTTCAATAGAATCTCTGTTTACTGATTTAAAAAAATAAATTCAAACTGAGAGTATGATTGTGTCCACCTGATAATTGACTCTTGGAGAAACAGTTCGAAGAGAAATCGGTCAGTTAGGAAACAGACATCAGTTTGCTCTGTTATTTTTCTTCTCTCTTTTTTTTTACCTTCCAAAAAAAATGATGGGTGGTGAAGTAGAGTTTTGGATTCAGTCTAGGAAAAAAATCCAAAGGGGACTGAGGTGATTATAGTTTTTTTTTCAGGCAATGATATGAATATATTAGCCAAAAGGCACTCCCCTCCTCTTCCCTCCCTTGGCCAACTCGTGAGCAAAGACATTTGAAGATCAGGGGACCCAAGAGAATGAGATATATCTTTGGAAAAACATCTTGGTTGATATGACGGAGATTATAAATGAAGATTCATCCTGTCAGATAACCAAACCATATTTCCTATTGCTTATTGGAATAAGAGTAGGAAAACAAAGAAATGTAGTTTGAAGACAGGCTCTTAAGTTTATAGCTTGTGAAATGAATAACAGAAAGCACTCCAAGTAAAAATAGATTACATTTGAAGGGGAAACAAAAAACAAGCAGCAAGTCATGAGAGACAATCGTGGTAATATGAGATGGTAAAGATGCATCATCTCCCCATCAGTGCACCCAAACGCATTACAGAATCAATTCTTTTATCCAATGTGGGTGATGATCTATAGTAATTGCACAAACCTGGCTTTTTGAGATATAACGCACAAGAGATTATCTGCTCCTCATTCTAAGCATCATCTAAAAAAGCACTGCAACAGTGACAGCATCTTGTGCTCGACCTCCACCAGACTCATTACTCTATTTTTGTGCTATTTCTAGCAGAACCCCACTTTCATACGGGGATGCCCAATACAATACTACCTCATTTGGACATAACAGGTTGAATCAGGCCAAGTATCTGAACACATTGGCATTCTCCTTGTCTCTCTCCAGATAATCCCGCGTAATCAGATCTTCAATCCGCTTCTTGATTGCCTTAAAATCAGGCTGCACATCCACATTTCATGAGGGGAAAAAAATTTGTGTTACAATTCACATGAGGGGAGAAAAAATGCTACAGATACCTTGAACATGCGGCCTAACTGCTCAACACACTCCATAACCAACTGTTGGTGGCCCAAAACTTTCCGACTCTTCATGATGCGCACAATTGACGCATCAATAGCATACCGTCTGTCCTTATCAACATCCTCAATCACCTTTTTCTTCTCATCCACAGGAGGGAGAGGAATCTGCGGTTTCAACAAAATCATCTCTTAAAAATCAAAATGAAGGAAAAATGGCAACAAGGAAGATAAAAGTAAGAGGCACCAAAATCCTGAGACAATCGCTCTCACCTTGATCCTCCTCATTTTATCAGTAAACTTGGAATTGAACTCAAAATAGTCCGTTGGTGAGATAGTTTTTGTGTTTGGTTCTTTATTTAGAATCTTATACTTTGCGCATGACAGGGAATGGAGCAATCTAACCACATCATCATCCGTCAAGTTTAGCTGAGTCAGAATTTCTGAATAACTCAATCTATCTGAAGCGTTGAATAGCAGCAGGGCAGAAGCCTGTGAACAAGAAACACTAAAAAGCTCAGGCCCCTGTTTTAACAATCAAGCAGCCTGTCAGTAGAATGGAGATTAAGGTATATAAGATGTTTTACCTGATAGGTTGTCACAATCAGCTCCATAGTTTTTGGTTCAAATTTTCCAATGATGTTACATGTACCCAATGAGTATATCCACGTAAGTTTTCTGTGTTTGGTTTTTGTTTGGTAAAACTCCCTGAAAACTCAACGCATTTCACCTGATACAGAAATATTTAAAAGTAGATGTCACCACATCAGCACATTGATTTCAAATGTTCACCTTCTCAAGAAGAGATAAATAGATGTTACCATCTCTGCGGGGAGGTTGAGATCAAACGATTTATAACTTGGCCAGAATCCCGTCGTTAGGACAGTAACTGCCAAGTCAATCCCAGGACCTGCATTTGGGTTATTGCTAAGATAATCTTCAAAGTATGTTTGATTTTCTCTTGCCAAGGTCAAATCTGTCACCTGCAAGATGAAAAGAGAACACCAAATAGAACCTGGTTAGTTTCCCAAATATATCTACAGTTCTAGTTCACAAGGGACGGATCTGACCATCCCCTCCATCTTTGATGTGAATTGTCCACCACATTGCTGCTTCAGCTTTGTCAAAATACTCCTCTCATGGTCATCATTAGCACTCTTGTCAAAAAGAAGCCGACGAGCAAGCTTTTTTCTGCAAGCAGTCCGACAACACACAGTAAGCACTGAAGACTAGAGTCAAATGTGTAATCTTTACAAAAGACTGGTTGAAAGCAGAACGAGACATTCTAACTTCAAAGAAAATGAGACTTCACCTATAGAATTCGGCAAAAAGGTCCTTATCACTAATATAAGCAAGCAGCTTGACAACCTGCAGATTAATTAGAAGTTAAGTAGCAAAGTTTAACATCAGTACTGGGCAGTTAATTGGATTGTGACGAAGACTACGAATAATGAGAACAGAAGGCTACCTCTCAAGTGTTTCCTCAATGGCTTCATCACTCGATTTCTCACTCCCACCCTTCTTAAGGATATTATCACAGAAAGTAGCCAGTAGTTCTGCACTCGAGCTTCCAGCGACACCCTTGTTGCAGAAGACCTCAAAAGCCTCTTTGAGTGCCTTAAAAACAATAAAAGAAAAGACATTTTAGTGGAAATATAATAGGATATTATCCAACAACCAAAATGGCATTTCTCTAATACAACCTTGTGGAAAAGAGTGTTGTTCATAAAACAATTATTCACGTAGGCCAAGTACTTGTCATGCAGCTCAATTACTTTTTCTAACAACGTCTGAAGGCCAACAACCACGTCAATGTCCATTCTTAACAAACTACCTTGTGAAATTCTGAGTGTCCAAGTTATGAAATTCACCTGTTCCTGCAAACCGACACATCTTTTTTCTCTGCCTGTGGAATATGAATGTTAGCAATGGAATCATGATTCATATGATCATTAATGCAACTAGCAATTTTTTTCTCTGCGGTGGAAATATAAATGTTAGCAGTGGAATCACTAATACAATATGATCATTAATGCAACTAACAAAGCACTATTTATACTACGAATATATCCAATGTGAAGGGCAGAATCTGCAGTGAAAATAACGTCAATGATGACTGCAACAGAAAGTGACTGCAGACGGTGATAGGATTATGGAAACCATAATCAAAGCAATGATAAATAATGGAGGTTCTACCAATATAGCATATACAACTGAAAAAAAACCCAGTAGAGTACATTCCATATAAAGATATGAAATTAGGGCCCACAAAAGATGTTTTCATCTCTGCATAATGCTGAATAAGATATATATTGAAGAAATATCCTTTAAATGACTTTCAGACAAGGTTTGGTTTGATTGGATTCAATTGACAGCCAAAACTATTTAGATCAAATAACCTCACAGATCATTGTGATATAACAACTTTTTGAAAATAGAAAAAACAAGTCTGAAATATTCTCCACATCAGCACATGCATAAAGCATGCTAATATGGCAGCTCAGTATTCGCCATATTAGCATTCTTCATGCGCAACGTGGCAAATATTTCGGACTTGTATTTTCTATTTTCAAAACAAGTCGATATATCAGTCATTAATTGTGCCATGCAATTCTTTGTGCTTTGATCATAAAATCTTGGTCATGGCATTAGTAAAATCTACATACATGTAAACTAGTTAGCTGCACAAGGAATATGCATGCTGAGTGATGGTATTCTAAGAAAAATGACGGACGATGAGTTGGGTTTGAATGATAGTGGTTCAGGCATAAAATCCCGGTCTAGGGATATTTTAAACTATTGAGCGCACAAAGAAACACATGTACCAGACCTACACATACTTCAAGGATGTCATTCAAATCTACTTATATATAAAATATAAAAAAAAGGATGTCATTCCAAATCTGTCTGTAAGCACAAAGGGCACCATTTACAGAAGAGACCAAAATAACAGAAATGACAATAATTGACCAAAGCCTACACATAGAGAATTTACTCCCATTATGGAAATGGCTACACAATTAATGAGGCAATCTGCGACATTAACAGCTAGACCAAAATCACTTCAGAACAAATACAAACAATCTTGTCTGTTCACGTATTTGTAGCATCCAGTCAGGTGAAAATGCCCCTAAGAGGAAAGATACAAAAATCTAGCATTGGGCCCTTTCATTAACTTGCTATGTTATCTTTGTTTATCGGTTAAAGCATGGTTCATATATATAAAAGATAAAGGAAAATGATATCAAAAGTCAATGAACCCAAACGGGCTGCGAAGAAAATGCAAACAATACAAGGGATAGCTAGAAAAGACTACGCTAGGAGGACCCCGAGTGGCGATAAAGTTTAATTGAATATTTCAATGATTAAAGAATACATAAAGTTCAATGAAGATATATAGATTTGGGAAGTTGATAATTGGGAAAAAAAATAGGAGCGCCTGAAATGACTTCCAAAGCATATGAAATAACCAAAATACAATTGGAGAGACTACAAGATGCAATTCAAGCAAGGACAGCTAAGGTACAACTTACACATGATAATTACAAGATTGAGAGACAATCATAAGAACATAATTTTAAGATAATGAATGAAGCATATTTAAAACCAATTGTTAGTCTTACAACCAATGTTCCACATAAAAGGATCTAATAACCCTAGTTAATGGAATCCACAGGAAAATGACTGCTATATCCTATTCTAAGAAATTTAGATCCAGCTGGCAGAGGCCTTTGTAATTAATGGCAACGGTTCATGAGTTGTTATTAAAGAAGAAAAAAAATGGCCAAAAGGTCAAGAGAAAGGACCATGATAAAATTATTTATGTTCAGTAGGCAACAGCACTATAGAAAGACTAACAAATGTAAACCAAGGAGGTAAATTCAGAGTATTTCAAAAGCATGCATGTGTCCTGTGCAGCTTGCTACAATTCTATTTGCAGTCAGTCTTTTGATTTTGACAAAGTGGTGGTGAAAAACTTTTTTTTGATCAATAAGCTTCATGAAAAACTTGCCAAGAATAAAATGAAACTTTAAATTCTACAAGATCTCCATCTCAACAAATATCAAGTGCTACGTCACATGAAACAAAATGCGCTTAGTGGACACCTATTCTCATATATGATGAAATATAAATGAAATCCACCTGATAGGAGCAAAATGCATGGTACTGATTAAAGAAAGAAATAGAAATTAACATCAGACCTTCTTGTTACTGCTGATGCTCTCGGCTTAACACGGGGCTTGTAAACCAAGGCTTGTTATTAGGCAGTAACATGCTGCATCATAAAAGGAAATGGAAAAGCAGGATGATATGTAGAGGCACCCTCAAATTCACAAAATGGAAGAAAAAAATTGCAACTTACGCTACTGTTAAAATATTGGAAACAGGGTCTAAACCTCGAGTTTTTACACTAAAGAGCCATATACATCCTCGAGAGATCTCCACCTAACACAATGTGAACAAATAATTTGCTTATTGTGCTTTATTTGCAAATGGACGGAGGCCACAATACGTCATCTTTGAACAATGACAAAACAAAAACTCGATACTACCTTGTCATCTCTAAGCAACGCATTGACAAAGAGTGGTATTTCAAGCAAAGTTGTTTGCATATACAAACAACAAATCGTTGTTGACACTTTCTACAAAAGAAACAAATGGCTACATGAACCAAAAACTGTACTGGAAAAGCTACTTACCCTACTAAAACATGAAAATTAATCACAAAAATCATTGCATCCATTAAAAAATGTATTTCAGTAACATACCTCAATTCTTTAAGGACTAACCACAAAATGACTTGGTTACAAGGACATAGATGTACAAAAGGGAACAAACCTCCAGTAATTTGCTCCACTGCTAGATGCACGGTAATGAGAAACTCTATCCTTCTCCGTTTTCAAGCACTCCTCAGCCTGGGATATTGCCACAAAAGCTGTTAGACCATCATTCCAGGATGGACACCTCTACATTATATCTAATAGCACATAAGTACATAAATAACAGTCATCTTTAAGTCAATGTAATGGACCATCATCCAGGCTGGGTCATACGATTACTTCAACATGTAATCGGACAAGAGTCTTGTAGATCCACTTTGCCGCCTTCGCGCGTCA
>JABCRI010000291.1:0-43048 GCA_015143295.1 Tetracentron sinense | reverse complement strand
CGATTATTGGGGAAAATAGCTCTTCTACCTTATTGCCCGTAATGGTGAATCTATCGACGATTTGTGTTCTGTCGAGGAGTAGATGCGATACTGGCTTGCAATCGACGTTTCTAAGAGATCTAGAAGACTTAGAGAGAAGAACATGTAGGCTAGGGGACCGAAGTTTGGACACCCGGGAGTTTTTGTGCAGTTGGGTCTTTTGGGAGACGTCTTCTATGTACTCTCTTGGGGATTCGTACTTTGGGCGTCCCAAGCGGAGCAGATTTGTTTTTTTTTTTTTGGCTCGTTAGGGAAATTTGAGAGTGGTTGTTCTACTAGGAAGATGAGAGAGGGTTGTCTCTGCTTGGTAGTGTTTTAAGCAGATGTCCGATGGGTTTCGCGAGGGAAAAGTTCCTCATTCTGTATTTGTAGGGATTCTCTGATTTTTAGAATGTTTCAACTTCTATTTTGGGCTTTTCCTTTGATGTAAATTTTGTTACCCTTGAGAATTGACTTGGCTGGGAAAGTCGAGAGGATTCTTGCTCTGTTGGGACTCATTGGGGAGAGAGGTTTTTTTTTTTAGAGTCTTTGGCTCCACTGGGGGAGGTTAGGGAATGGCTTGGATTCCTGCTAGTAGATGATTATGGAAATATCTCTTTAGTGATCGGCAACCGATTTGTCACGTTGCCTACATAACCTTTGAAGGAATTCAGGTCCTGATGTAGTTCAGGCAAATGTTCACTGGTTAGCAAGGGAGGGATCCTGAAAGTGGTGAAGAAAGAAGGGTTTTGAGGCTCAAGGGGGGCTAACTAGCGGATTCATTGATTTAGAAATCGGGTTTACAGACTGGGGATAAGGAGTGTGACAAGGATGGCTCCTATCATTCTGGGAGAATCTACGAGTGCATAGCGCCGATCAGAGTTCTAGGGGGTGGGGGGGGTGGGGGGGGGTGGGGGGGGGGGGGGGGGAACCTAACGCATATACTTTGAGTTTGTCCAGTTGATGGGCTCTAGGAGGTCTTTGTCATCAATTCATAAGAGTCGAGGGAGCCACCTGAGAATTTGGTCTCAGACAATGTATAGGCCTTTTCATAGTTGGGAAATGAACTTGTCCCTTGGGTAGGGCGGTTTGGCAACATTTCCAGAGAACCAAAATCACCGACATTGCTGCTGCAGTGGCTTGAATTTCTTGTTGAATGCCTAGCCATACGCCTCTGATAGGCTGAGAGTGGTGATGGCTTTCAGTCACCGCTCTCTATCAGTTTAGCTGCTTATACCGGGTCTGTGTCTATGTCTGCTTTGAGATTTCTGCATTCCATTAACACTCGGAGTGATGACATTCTACTTCAATAGGGAGGACCGCTTCTATACCATAGGCCAGAGCGAAATGTGTCTGCCCCAGTTGAAAGTTCGGATGGCCGTTCTGTAGGCCATGAGTGCATATGGGAGCATCTTATGCAAGGCAGAGTAATGGTTGCCATCTTCATCTAGATTTCTTTAGTTTGTGTTGACAGATTCAACGGCTATCAAGGTAGTCAGGTGACTGCTTAGCGTCGGAGTTTGATGTGTATATGAAATTTCTGACAGAGATCTATCATTCCCTTGTAGACAGAAGTTGAGAGATTTGTCTTTACATCTCGAACCAGGACACCATATCGGCAGAAGATATCATTTTTAGAAAAACGCTGAAACCATGGAGGCTGTGGATGTTGGTAGAAGAGGCTATCTCGACCAGTTGGAAGTAATTGATTGAGGGTGGGGTACCAGGATGAATCGATGACTATTTGATGCTTGCTGGGCTATGGGCCGATGACTTCAATGCACCAAGCTGAGAAATGGGCTATGGAGCCATGAGACTTGCAGCCTGTTGGCGGTGCATTGATGTTGTCGAATAGATTTGGCACTGTGGTTACTTCTGTAAGTGCCGGACAACAGTAGGATTTCCATTATCGACAAGTAGAGCCCAGCTGAGTATCTTTTGGAGAGCATCAACGTTAGTGTGTGGCCGACAGTTCTGCTATGAACTTCTTCAAACTACTATGCAGTTCATGAGTGTCAAGCATCTGAGTTAAATCAAAATTCGGTGGATCTCTTGTAAAGATTCTCTAAAAGAGGCAAAACGGATGTTAGTCTTTGATTGCCCAGCGATCTGTTTTGGGGCATCGATTGGAAAGTATCATCCTGAGATACTACTTGATGTATGCATACTAAGGTTGTGTCGAGTATCTCTCGACGCAAGGCAATAGGCTGGCTAACATGTTGCTGAATTCACTTGGCCAGAGCATGAAGCCACTAGGGATCTGTTTACTATTGAGGCGAGAATGGCCAGTGGCCCGATGAATATTTGTGGGTCCTGGACATCTTGATGAAGGTGATTCGCCTAAACACTAAAGTGATCGGAATGTTTGAGGTAGCCAAGTACGGGACTAGCCGTGCTGCTGGTTGGCCCCAAGATTCGTTTACCGATAGATACCAGGGATGATCACGTAGACGTCAATATCAATTCCCGATGCCCAGGGGTTCTGTCAATCGGCTAGCACGCCTCAGATTAGCTTCGTTGTTCGAACATTGAATTCAAATGAATGAGATGGGGAGGTGTTCTCCCTCAGGTTGAGATCAAGTTGCTACTGCCCATGCATGATGTTAGTGGCTCAGTAGAGTATAACTCCAACCAGGTAGTATGCTTCAGGCTTCTATTTACAGGATGGCGTCATATGGAACTGACTCTTATTATTAATTTAAATTAAAATTCTAGGGTTAACTAGAAATACGTAGTTAAAAGAATCCTACTAATTAAAGAGTCCTATTAAATGAGGATTCTTAATTAATAGGGAAAGTCAAACAAACAACAAAGGGAGGAATACTAATCAAACAGGAAACACAACCAAGAGTGGGGGGGCGTTGTGGTGAGATTCAAAGGGGGGCCTGTGGACAGTGAGGAGCTTTAGACCCTGGTGCATTCCACACTAATCTCATACTTAATCTTAATTGCAAATCAAACATGGATTTAAATCCATAATAATCGAATTATTATTTAATATTATTCAAGTCACCATTCCTAATCCAATAGGACTTCAAAGTGGGCGCCCACCCTAGGGTTTAAAACCATGGGTTGGGTGCCCAGATTAAAGGGTCCATATTAATGGGTTTATGTATAGGTAAACCAATTCCCCCTTTAATTATGTAATTAAATAATTACAAAAAATCCTTAATTTAAGATGAACAATGAATTTAAACAATAGATGAATTTTTCATCATTAATCAAGGATTAACATTTAATCTTTTAAATAAGTGATTAACTTTTAATCAATTTATGAGCTTGTATTTCTTTTGTGAGCTCTCCAAAGATGCTTCTGGGAAGTTCTTACCCTGGCTTACCAAAACTAAACAGGAATTACATCGGAATTGCAAGTGACGTGAGATATCCATGTTGCAATTGAATCCCAGATGTATGAACATTAACAATACGGATCCCGCCAATGAACTTTTGAAATTCAAATTTATCCTTCCCAAAATACATATATCACTAATGGGGCCTTTGAGATGACATACTATAACTCATAGACAATTGCGCAAATCAGGGTTTTCCAAAGACTTATGATTAAGCCATGAGAAACAATTTCTCATAAAAAAAACATTTTGAGAAAATCCTTTTATAAGTATAATATCTTTTAATAAAAGTATATTTCAAAACTTATTTTGTTTTTAAAATCACATGCGCAGGATTTGAACTAAATCAACTGTCTTACCCGGAACTTGGATAATCTCTCAAATTAATGAGCATAGATTTCTTGTTTGAAATTCATCATGACTCGAACAGCTTTCTGATTATCCAACTGTCACTGTATTGTATTCCCTAAGTTAGAAAATACGTTGGTGGAATCAAAATAGTCAGATCACTATTCAGTCATAGATGAACACAACAAACTAAGGATCATCAAAACTGTTCAATGTGAATGAGAGACCAACTATCTGATAGTATGTTTATGCAAGAGGTCTCTCATTAGATGCAATCAATTAGTGTACATTTAAGCACCCATTTGCTGATATGTAATCTCCAATACAATAGTTCCGGTAGCATTATAAGTGAAGTGCCCAGCTTCACCCATAGCTGTGACTATATAAGGTATAAGGAACTGGAAAGTTATATCTGGCTGTGATAATCCAATCACATAACTTTCCTACAATATATCCTAACGAACTTTATCGATATCTCATATCGTAAAGATCATCTCATGATCGTGGTCAATGACCCATAATGAATACACAACAGATTAAGAAGAAGTCTTTATTAATCAAATTAATAAGAGTCTAACAATCTAAATGAATTTTCTGAGCATCATGTCTAACAACTGTAGCTCTTCAGGAAGCTGATCATGTCTGTTCTCTATTGCGGGCTCATGGTTGTACCGATCTCGACAAGCTGAGGGTTGTCTTCAGAACCGAGGTTTATGGTCTCAGTATCCTCGATGTTAGACTGTAGGATCCCTTCACTATGCTCTAGTAGGTCCAAGATCTCTTGAAGCAGATCCTCTTCCTGTTCTGAGTCATACTCAACTTTTGAAAGTTCAAGAAGAGTTTCAAGGGTAGCCTTAGTGCAGGCGATTTCCTGGCAAATCATTAAGCTTAGTTTAGCATGATTTTTGTTAATTTTGTTGGCTTCAGGACACTAGGTCTTCCAGGGAAAGAGTCTGTGTGATTTCGTCATCAGCCAAATAAAATGTTTTATGCAAAACATGCTTTTGAGTCAAAATAACAGATTTTTCATTTATAAAACAGATGACTGTTGTTTACAAAATATGATTCAACAAAAAGAGATCGATAGTGGCCCGACATTTGGATTTTGCAATGGGAGCAAAAGAGAAGATAGAAGGAGGAGAAGTATGGCGCTTCGGTCACTGCTTGATCGAACCAACCTAGAGCCTTAACCAAGGTTAACCCAACTCTAATGGTGGTAAAGAGATTAGCGCCATTACAGTTGCAAATCCAGGGGGTTTTGTAGGGTCTGTAGGTTGATTTAGGATCCAAGGGGTTTTGAACCCACAAGGGTGAAGAGGGAAGTCCAAAGAATGTTCTAGGCCTTTGGTGAGCCCAGGGAGAGGTCTGGAGTAGGCCTAAACCCACTGTGTTTGGTATACCCGAAATGGAGGTAAATAGTCTACCACCTGTTAGCCTCAGGGTTACAACCATGGGTACCCCTAATAATTTTTTATAATAACATAATAATGAAATAAACTATTTGGTACTAATAATTCTGTTTAAGTGCTTGGCCATTTCAGAAGATAACGTTGATAACACTCCAATCATGAAAAATGATGGAAATTACCCAAGAGAAAGTTCATGAAAAATGATGAAAATTACCCAAGAGGAAGTTCAACTCATTGTATACAAGATGAAGATCCAAGATAAGACCATAGTCCAAGTCGGGTCCATTGAAGACAAAAGACAAAATCACAAGACCCAAGTCAAGCCAAGAACATCTCTCAACAATTTAAATGTACTTATATCTTATTTTGAGAGTTTATAGGACTTATATAAAAAGTCTTCAAAAGAATGGTAAGTTGAAAAGCTCAAGAATCATAGATTGACCATAGGAACCTAGGACACCTTTTTGGAAATCATTCTAAGGCCCTAAAGGATCATAAAATAATGTTAAAACATAGCTAATTGACCTAAGAAATCAATTCAATCTCTTTGGTCTGATCCTAGACAGAATTCAGAATTTTTGTTCTGAATTTATCGATGAATTCTCAGGATAGGCTGAATTCGGCGACGAAGTCATGACAGTATTTTTGATATTTCATTGTCTTCTGAATTCAGCGACGAATTCTCAGGATAGATTGAATTTGATGACGAAGTCATGACAGTGTTTTTTGAAATTTAATTATGTCTTTTGTATTCGGCGACGAATTCAAGTGGGAACCCCACTTCGTCGACGAAATCAAGTCTGAAACAGAAAACTCGTTATAACGGCTAGTTTTCAACGGACTAAAAGGCATTAAATGCTTCTCCAACAGCCTTATTGGATCAAATGCTATAAAAGGAGTTCATTTATGAACAAATAATAACTCTAAATCACAACAATAACTTCTATTGATCACTTATTCATTGCTTTTGATTCTCACTCACTCTCATACTTAGAAAACCCTCAAAATCTCTTTTGAGTTCATTTAACTCCAATTTCTTTTGAGAGACTTTATTAGAGTCTGTATTTCACTCTTATCCAGCTCACTCAAGGAGCTTTTATTTTGGATTTTCAAATCCAAATTCATTTGTTGAGATCAGTCAAGAATCTAGGATTCTTGCACTGAAGCTGTTGCTTCAATCAAAAGATGGAAGTGCTCTTAAAAGGTTTCAGCTCGGCCTAAAGGAGAGCTTGTAAAGGTAATATCTTGACCTGTAAGAGAGATTGTAAAGGTTTAGACTCCCCCTGTGAAGGAGCCTATACGATTAAGGAATCATGGTGAATCCTCTAGCTGAAAGCTGAGGCGGAGAGTAGGCTGGTTTGCTGAACCTCGTGAACAAATTCTGAGTTTGCACTCTCTTTATCTCTTCTCTTTTTTCTCTTACAATATTTCTATTGTTTTTGCTTGCTACATATTTGATTTATTCCGCATCTTGAACTTGTAGTTCATAAAATTTTAAATTTGTCACCCTATTCACCCCCCCCCCTTTAGGGTCATTACCTGGCCAACAATTAGTATCAAAGCCTAATACTCTAAAAAAATATAAAAAATCTGAATAATCGATTTTATACAACATTTTTGCAACAAACCTAGGAGAAGGACAGTCCACCACTAGACCTTCATTGCTTAATAGAGAAAATTACAACTATTGGAAAACTAGAATGATGTATTACATCCAAGCTCTAGATTATGAGTGTTGGAGAGTAATAGTCAATGGCCCTCATCTTCCTACAAAAGTTGTGGATGATGTTAGAATCCCTAAGGTAGAGGAAGAGTGGAATGAAGCTGATATTAAGCTCATTCAAATCAATGCTCAAGCCATTAGCAACCTCTACTATACTTTAAGCCCTCAGGAATTTAACAGAGTTTCCGGATGTGACTCTGCTAAAGAAATATGGGATAAACTGAAAGTCACCTATAAAGGGACTAACCAAGTTAAAGAAGAAAAGATTAGCATGCTTGTTCACAAGTATGAATTATTTAAAATGGAAAAAAAAGAGTCTATTGGTGACATGTTCACCAGATTCACTAACATTTTAAATGGTCTAAAATCTCTGGGTAAAGTATATTCAAATGCTGAAAATGTGCGAAAGATTCTAAGATCACTGCCCAAGGAGTGGACTCCAAAAGTGACAGCAATCCAAGAAGTAAGGACCTCACCAGATTGCCTATAGATGAGCTGTTGGGATCTCTAATGACTCATGAAGTCATAGAAGACTAAGACATGCTAGTATGGATCTTCTGTCTAAACTTTCTAAAAATGAATTAGTTAAAGGATTACCTAAAATTAATTTTATTAAAGACAAAATCTGTGATGCTTGCCAACTTGGAAAACAAATAAAATCTTTATTCAAAACTAAGAAAATCATTTCAACCACTAGGCCTTTAGAACTTTTACATATGGATCTTTTTGGTCCAAATGAAGTAGTTAGCCTAGCTGGAAAAACTTATGCTTTTGTAATTGTGGATGACTTTTCAAGATACTCTTGGGTACTATTTCTTTCTCATAAAAATGAAACATCTTCTCAATTTAAAAAGTTTTGTAAAAGAATTCAAAATGAAAAAGATTATTCTATTAACAGCATAAGAAGTGATAGAGGAGGAGAGTTCAAAAATAAAGAGCTTGAATCATTTTATGATGAAAATGGTTTTAACCATAACTTTTCAGCTCCTAGAACTCCACAACAAAATGGTGTAGTTGAAAGAAAGAATAGATCTCTTCAAGAAATGGCTAGAACTATGCTTAATGAAAATAAACTACCTACTTATTTTTGGGTTAAAGCCATTAATACCTCATGTTATGTAATTAATAGAGTTGTTATAAGAAATAAGTTAAATAAAACTCCCTATGAGCTTTGGAATGGAAGAATTCCTAATATAAGTTATTTTAAGGTGTTTAGATGCAAGTGCTTTATCCTTAATGATAAACAACATCCTAAAAATTTTGATGCAAAATCTGTGGAATGAATCTTCTTAGGATATTCTACAAATAGCAAAGCTTATAAAGTATTTAATAAGAAATCTTTGATTGTTGAAGAATCAATTCATGTGGTATTTGATGAATCTAATCCATTTAACAAATCTTCTAATAATGATGATACTGATGAAATTAAAAATCTTCCAAAAGAAATATCCAACTTAGAAATAAATAAAGAAAATAAAGATGATCTAGAAAAGAAAAATTCAAATGATAAAACCATTGAAATAGAAAATGAGAAAGAAAATGAAAATGAAGAATCCTATCAACTTCCTAAAGCTTGAAAATTAATAAAAGATCATCCTAATGACCTAATACTTGGTAATATGGAACAAGGGGTTAGAACAAGAAGAAATCTAATGAACCTTGTATTCCTAAGTCAAATTGAACCTAAAAATACCAAAGAAGCTATTAAAGACGAATCTTGGGGTATTGTTATGCAAGAAGAATTAAATCAATTTTATAGAAACCAAGTTTGGGATCTAGTACCTAAACCAAATGACAAATCTATAATTGGTACAAAATGGGTCTTTAGAAATGAAAAGGATAAAAATATAAATATAATTAAAAAAAAAAACTAGACTAGTAGCTCAAGGTTACAACCAAGAAGAGGGCATAAACTATGATGAAACATTTGCTCCGGTTGCTAAACTAAAAGCTATAAGAATGCTACTTGCATTTGCTAGCCATAAAGAATTTAAACTATACCAAATGGATGTAAAAAGTGTATTTCTTAATGGATATATTAATGAAGAAGTTGATGTAAATCAACTACCTTGTTTTGAAAATCATGAATTCTCAAATCATGTATTTAAGTTAACTAAATCTTATATGGATTAAAGCAAGCTCCAAGAACTTGGTATGATAGACTAAATAGTTTCTTAATTGATAATGGATTTACAAGAGTTAAAATTGATACAACTTTATTCATAATGACTAAAAATGATGATATGCTAATAATTCAAATCTATATAGATGACAACATATTTGGATCAACAAATGAATCTCTTTGTAAAATATTTACTAAAACAATGCAAAAAAGAATTTGAAATGAGCACGATGGGTGAACTAACATTCTTTTTAGGACTTCAAAGCAAACCAAACAAGAAATATTTGTAAATCAAGCTAAATATACTAAAGAATTACTTAAAAAGTTTTGAATGGAAAATACTAAAGTAATTGATGCACCTATGAGTTTATCAACTAAACTTGATAAGGATGAAAAAGGGAAAAATGTTGATGAAAAACTCTATAGAGAGATGATTGGGAATCTTTTGTATCTCAATGCAAGTAGATCTGACATTATGTTCAATGTTTGCATTTGTGCAAGATTCCAATCTTGTCCAAAAGAATCTCACTTAATTGCTGTAAAAAGAATTTTTAAATACTTGCTTTAGAACAATTGATTTAAGCTTATGGAATCCTAAAGACACAAATCTAGATATAATAAGCTATTCAGATGCAGACTTTGCTGGATGCAAACTAGATAGAAAAAGCATCAGTAGAACTTGTCACTTTCTATGACATTCTCTTATTTCATGGTTTAGTAAGAAACAAAACTCAGTAGCCTTATCCACAGTTGAGGCTGAGTATATGGCAGCTGGACTTTGTTGTGCTCAAACCTTGTACATGAAACAACAGCTAGAAGATTTCAAACTTTTCTACACTAAAATTCCTATTAAGTGTGATAATACAAGTGTAATTTGTATGACTAAAAATCATATTCAACATTCAAGAACTAAACACATAGAAATAAGATATCATTTTATAAGAGATCATGTGCAAAATGGAAATGTTATCTTGGAGTTTGTGGATACAACTAATCATCTTGCTAATATTTTTACCAAACCCTTTCAATCTGATAGGTTTAGTGCTTTGAAAAGAGAATTGGGTATGGCTAATCTTAGTGAGCTAATCTAATCATGAACAAAAGTGATCAAAAATCAAAATCTTTGAATTAATATGTTTATGACTTGTTTGATTATATTAGAAGAATGATTTGAATGCCTTATGATGATTTTGGATGCTTTAATGAACCATTGGTTTGAAGAAAAATAGTTGAAAAATCCTAAAGAAATCATTTCTTCAAATTCAGTCTGGAATTTGATTTCGGCGACGAATCAATGAGTTTACAAGAAAACAGAATGTTTTCTGTACTCATTTCGGCAACGAATTAAGGAAGATCATCCACTTCATTGACGAAGTCCATCCAAAAAATATAATAGTAGGTTTCCTGACTTGATTTTGGCGACGAAATCAGGGCTAAAACCCATTTCGGCGACAAAATAGGTCGTGGGTATAAATATAAACCCCCAAATTCAATTTTTTTTAAAACCTAAAACCTTCCCTCCTTTTCTTATTCCATTGCTCCAGCACCCAAATCTCCTTCAAATCTTTCCCAATATTTCCCAAATCGTGTGAGAATACCTCCAAGGATAAAGAATGCTTCTGTGGAGCCTCCAAGGAAGAAGTCACGAACAGACAAAGGCAAGGAGCCTGCTTCGACCTCAACCCCACCTCCGGCCAAATTCAAAAAGCCAAAATACGAGAAGATTTTCAAAGAAAAATTCCTACCTCGTTCCCCTTTATATGGTAAAGTTGTTAATTTTCTCAATGAAATCATGTTCCCTGAGTTAGTAAAACTATTCTACACTCACTTTCACTTTGACCAATCTGAATCTCTTATTACATCTTTTGTCTTAGGGAAAAATACATCTTTTCACCTCAATCAGCTACACACAATCCTTAGAATACCTTAGTGTGCCCTTCAGACCTTTGTGAATGGTCAGTGGATCAGACATGAAGGATTTGATGTGGTAGAAGCACTGAAGATGATGTGCATTAGGCAAAACATCACCACCCCTTTCTAACCCAAGGTTAAAGACCTAACCTTGACCTCTAGGCTCATTCACCACATCATCACCTACAACTTAGTACCTAGGGCTGGTGGTAGGGAATACCTAACCTACTTCAATGTATTTCTTATATGGTGCATCCTAACCACCACACCTATTGATCTCTCTTACATCATTGTCCATTGTATGGATGATGCATTTAAAAGAAAATCTGGGTGTCTTCCTTTTGGTCAGGCCCTGACAAAAATCTTCAAACATTTCAATGTCTCATTCTCTTCCCAGACAGATTTTGTCATTGCAGATGACTCCTCCATTTATAGCAAAAACACCATTCAAAGAATGGGCTATATTTGGGATGAAAACTAGAAGGTTTGGACTCCCAAACACTCTATCTCTCAGTCCTCCACTATTCCCTCCTCTACTCCTTCCATACCTCCTCTAGACTCTACTCCTTCCATCCATCCTACCTCTCCATCTGTTCCTCCTACCATCTCCACTCCAGCACCTTCCCATGCCTCTCCTTCTTATGTTCCTCCTGCTGGTCCTTCCATGGATCAATCCCCTACTCCATCCCCAACTCCATCTCCTACCAGAGCTGCTTTCTCTCCTCCTCCTTTCAGAGCTTCACCTCCTCACTTTGAGGTTGGTGGATCCTTTGCTCAACCTGAGCCCCTTTTCAGACCATCTATTTTTGAGGAAACCTTAAGTCTGATGAAGGGTAAGTTGGACTCCTTGAGCACTGGGATGTTAGCTTTTCAGACTGAGATGAGGGAAAGAATGGACAACCAAGAAGCTCAAGCCACTGGTTTGCAAACAGAAGTCAGGGACAGACTTGCATATCTAGAAGGATCCTCAGCTGACTTCAGAGCTGAAATAAGAGAAAGAATGTTCTCAGCTGAAGCCTCCATAGGTGTTGTGCATGAAGACTTGAAAGGAAGAGTAGATGTAGCCTACTCAGTCCTCGGGACTGTAAACATGGATTGCTCAGTCACTAAAAACAGAGTTGATACAGTGACTTCTTTACTTCAAAGACTGGAAGGTGATCAAATGGAAGAGTTCATGAAGATGAGGAAAGTAACCAGTGTGATCCAAGGCCAAGTGGATTCCTCTGCTCTTCAGTTGAAGACTCATGGCAAGCTCCTATTGGATATGGCTGAGCATGATTCATTGTCAGCCTCCATCATTTTAAGAGCCACTGATGAGTTAAAGAAGATGAACAATTTCCTGGTTAGCTTGGCTAATAAAGCCACTTCTTCTCAACCCCCCTCTCAAGCTCCACCTTCTTCTTCTAAAGGCAAGAGGCCAATGAAGACCAAGGAACCCCCTTCCAAGAAGGAAAAGTCCAAGGATGCTCCCATCATCTCTCTTCCATCTTCAGATGAAGACTCCTCTTCTTCTGACTCTCCTGATGATTCTCCTATCCACTCTAGCAGTGAAGACTTGAACAAGGCTCCGGACAATGAAGATGAAGAACCCTCAGAAGACTATCTCACAAAGGTTGCAAACCTAATCAAGAAACAAAAGCAAGATGGGCTATAATTTTTGTTGTTGTTTTGTAATCTTTTATGCTCTTTTTGATGTTGCCATAGGGGGAGAAAATAGAATGTATGAAAAAGCTTATACTTTTATGAAATCTTGTTTATCCCTTTTCTTTTTTTTTTTTGCATCTTTGGCAGTATATACAAATGCTTTGTGTTTATCTAATTTTTATGGAACTTCTCTTGGTTATTCAAAATTAATAACTTATTTAAATACATGGAACTTCTCTTGATTCACAATTCAAATTTGACTCTTTATCCTTGATTAATCTGTCTTGATCATCCAATTTGTTGTGAATAGAAATTAAATTTGATACTTATCTTTGTGGAACTTCTCTCGGTATTAAAATAGTGTGATATGTCCCTTAATCCATCTAAAATATGCATCCAAATAACAACAGTGATTATTATTTTAAAATGCATATGCTTGGGGGAGCTTACCTCAAAGTTTTTATAAAAAGCATGTTGTGAGGGGGAGCTCAACCCCATTTCATTACATTGTTATGTCATCATCAAAAATGGGAAGATTGTTAGCCTCAGGGTTACAACCATGGGTACCCCTAATAATTTTTTATAATAACATAATAATGAAATGAACTATTTGATACTAATAATTCTGTTTAAGTGCCTGAACATTTCAGAAGATAAAGTTGATAGCACTCCAATCATGAAAAATGATGAAAATTATCCAAGAGGAAGTTCAACTCATTCTATACAAGATGAAGATTCAAGATAAAACCATAGTCCAAATCGAGTCCATTAAAGACAAAAGGCAAAATCACAAGAGCCAAGTCAAGCCAAGAACATCTCTCAACAATTTAAATGTACTTATATCTTATTTTGAGAGTTCATAGGACTTATGTAAAAAGTCCTCAAAAGAATGGTAAGTTGAAAAGCTTAAAAATCATAGATTGACCATAGGAGCCTAGGACACCTTTTTGGAAATCATTCTAAGGCCCTAAAGGATCATAAAATAATGTTAAAACATAGCTAATTGACCAAGGAAATCAATCCCATCTCTTTGGTTTGATCCTAGATAGAATTCAAAATTTTTGTTCTGAATTCGTCGACGAATTCTCAGGATAAGTTGAATTCAGTGACAAAGTCATGACAGTATTTTTGATATTTCATTCTGTCTTCTGAATTCGGCGATGAATTCTCAGGATAGATTGAATTCGGGGACGAATTCATGACAGTGTTTTTTGAAATTTAATTATGTCTTCTGTATTCAGCAACGAATTCGAGTGGGAACCCCATTTCGTCGACGAAATCAAGTCTCAAACAGAAAACTCATTATAACGGCTAGTTTTCAATGGACTAAAACGCATTAAATGCTTCTCCAACGGCCTTATTTGATCAAATGCTATAAAAGAAGTTCATTTATGAACAAATAATAACTCTTGATCATAGCAATAACTTCTATTGATCACTCATTCATTGCTTTTGATTCTTACTCACTCTCATACTTAGAAAATCTCCAAAATCTCTCTTGAGCTCATTTAACTCCAATTTCTTTTGAGAGACTTTATTAGAGTCTGTATTTCACTCTTATTCAGCTCACTCAATGAGCTTTTATTTCAGATTTTCAAATCCAAATTCATTTATTGAGATCAATCAAGAATCTACGATTCTTGCACTGAAGCTGTTGCTTCAGTTTTATCAAGAGAGAGTAGTGCTCATGAAAGGTTTCAGCTCGGCATAAAGGAGAGCTTGTAAAGGTAATATCTCGACCTGTAAGAAAGATTGTAAAGGTTTAGACTCCACCTGTGAAGGAGCCTATGTGATTAAGGAATCGTGGTGAATCCTCTAGCTGGAAGCTGAGGCGGGAAGTAGGCTAGTTTACTGAACCTCGTAACCAAATTCTGAGTTTGCACTCTCTTTATCTCTTCTCTTTTTTCTCTTACAGTATTTCTATTGTTTTTGCTTGCTGCACATTTGATTTATTCCGCATCTTAAACTTGTAGTTCATAAAATTTTAAATCTGCCATAGACCCTATTCAGCCCCCTTTAGGGTCATTACCTGGCCAACACCGCTATTATGTTAACTTCTGATTTAGGTCAAACTAACCATGGTTAGATTCATGGGATGAACCTGGAATGACCAGGTTATGTAGAGGAAGGTCAGGGGAGTCCAACCATGGCTCTGGAATGGACCAGGGCCCCACCCAAGTAGGTGCAATAGTGCTATAAAATGAAGGCTAGGAATGGCAGTAATTATTCTACCGCCATTCCTGGATTTTTTCAGAAAATGGATTTTCCCACTGGGGGGCTGCACCAGAGCATTCTAAGGGATCCCTCATGGTTTGGGACCCCCAGAAGCCTAAGGGGAGTTCTGTGGCTATGTGGGGCTTGTACCCATGGTTTAAACCTCAAGGGGGTTCCCGCACACCTATGAGAAAGGTGGGGGGACCCCTGTCCTTGGCTTGAAAACAAGAAAATTGAATGAGATGGCCCCTGGAATAAGATCAGGGGCCTTACAAGGTTTTACAGAAGCAAATAAAAGGGGTGGGGTGGCCCTACCCTTGCTGGGAGCTGCAACAATGGCAAAGGGGAGGCTGTGCGAGGTGGTGGCTGCCTGAGGAGGACCTGAGGGTGGCCTGAGGAACTCTTGGGGAGGTCTGGTGATCACCTGAGAGTGGACTATAAGGTTAAGGTAGGTGGAAACAGGTCTGGCCGTATCTTAACAGAGGTTTGATATGTATTTTTTGATGTGGTTTGAACTGAGGAAGTGGGGAGTTTATATAGAGCTTGGGGAGGCCTCAGGGCATTTAAGGGATTAAATAGGAGGTGGAGAACCCCAGGGGGCGGAGCTGAGGGCTGCAGGGGGTGCCAGTTGCATTCTGCACAGAATTTCAACAATGGCGGTAAAGGTTCTACCGCCATTCCCATTGTAGTGTAATATGGGAATGGGGGTAGAAACTCTACTGCCATTATCGATATTTTGCTAAAATGGGTGAAACCCTATCCCTATTGGCCTGATTACATTGTAGCTTTATCCAAATTTAGTAATGGCGGTAAATTTATTACCGCCATTATCAAACTTTTCAAAAATGGGTGGAAGGCCCCACTACAACGGCTCCTAAAGGCCTGTGGGCCCTTGTTTGAGCCCACAGAAGATTCTAGGCCTTGGATTTGGGGGTTTTGAGTCTTAGGGCTGAACTAGGGTTTACCTAGGGTTAGGCCTAGGGTTTCAGTCTACCTAGGGTTAGGCCTAGGGCTTGACTAGGGTTTGAACAGGGTTTACCTAAGGTTATGTGAGCAGGGGTTACCTAGGGTTAGGGTTTGTACTAGGGTTAAGCCTACGGCTTAGGTAGGATTTGACTAAGGTTTGGACCAAGGTTTACCTAGGGTTAGGGTATGATTAGGACTCAACTGGGGATAACTATGGTTAAAGGTATCTAACCATGGTTAAGGCAGGGTGTAAAAATTGGGTGCTTACAGATGGATCATGGTATGATGAAATGTTGAAAATGGGAAAGGGCAATATATTCATAAATTACGTACCTAAGGTGTTTGTTGAAATGCTTAAGATGGTAAATACTAATATAACACTATGAAATTATTGAAAATTGATTATGAATTATGCTAAGAATCATGATAAGATATATATATATATATATATATATATGTGTGTGTGTGTGATTGTTTGTTAAGTTATGCCTAATTACTTGCATAGTAATTGATATTCGGGAAGGTAAGAACTTAGAGGAAAATCTTTCAAACCGGGAATTCTCTAACTATATGATATGGAACAGTATAATGGAGTTTCTATGGTGGGAAATCAGAATCTAAGCGATTACCAACTCGAATGTTGATTGCGACACTTATGTACAAATTCACGTGTATCTTAAGGTAAGAATCTCATAAGTCACACATTTGGACCACAAGCATAAGCATTGCATACGCCTGACAGACTAAATAAGCCCAATGAGGGATCTGAATAAGCTGCTCAAGAACTTATAAGCATAAGCATTGTATACGCCTGACAGACTGAATAAGTCCAATGAGGGATCTGAATAAGTGTATGTTCTGAATAAGTTTCTCAAGAACTCATAAGCATAAGCATTGCATACGCCTGACAAACTGAATAAGCCCAATGAGGGATCTGAATAAGTGCATAAGCATAAGCATCTCACAAGCACATGATCTCATAAGCATAAGCATCTCATAAGTATGTTGTCCCCTAAGTCTAAGATTCTCACAAGTACACGAGTCAAGGTGATGATATGATGTATATGAGCACATGTTCTTCCGTACTTTGATTATGTTATTATGTTATTGGTTATGATTCTAACTAAGTGCAGGGATATTATGTTGTTGGTTGGATTTTATATACACCGAGTGCTTTTATACTCAGCCAGACTTTTGTCTTGACAGTGTGAAGTCTGAGTTTGTAGGTGAGCTATGGATTGAGGAGGCTTACGTCGAAGAAGGAGGAGAAGGTGAGCCTTCCAAGGAGAGAGCCAAGGGTTTTGATAGTTACCCCTATTAGTTTATGTTTTGTTTTGATTAAGAGAATTGTAATAGACACTTAAATGATGTTGCCTATCAGACTTCTTTATAGTTGTGTATCAGACTATTTTGGTTACGATGGGTTATGTTTATATTGACCTTAGACTTAAATAGGATGGTTTGAGTTTACATATCAAAATTTTTTTATTCTCATTTATGGGGACTCTTGTTGTATGCCTTGGATGTCATGAGATTTAAGCAGGTTTAAGAAATGTGGCAACCCAAGGTCCTATTTTGGTTGAAATAGGATTTGGGGTAGTTACATGTAAATTACCTTCAACGAAATAAAAAAGGCACACCAACATCCTTGATTTCTTGTTTGTGTTTTCTTGAAGTCAGATATGGCATATCCTTAGATATCTCCTATCCTTGACCGACCCAAAGTTCGGCATTATGAATCGTGAATATCATAATGTTATGGTGATACTTAAAGACATAATCATGTGGGCATTTGAATATTCTTATAAACATGGGAAAACTTGAAGGAAACATATGTAGGTGTTCTAGCTATTAGACATTCATGGAGAAATCTTAAAAGGATCCTAGTATGCGTGAACAAGCTTGAAACATGGAATCATAGCTATAGAAATCATACATTTGACATCCATGGCATAAATCATGGTTACTTAGCCTATTACATCCATATCATACTTCATAGTTCATACAAATTAGGGAAATCATGGTAGATTTAGGAATTTAGAGCACATGTACACAATCTAAACATTTCAAGCTTAGAAAACTAAGTTTAGGATGTAGGTTATTCATAAACACACTTTTAGCATCTATTCCATATTTGTATCATACCAAAGCTAGATAGTAGGATGACTTACAATTTCTATTCCATTTCATACATTCATTATTTGTATCATAACATAGTTAGGTAGTATGAGTACTTACTTCTTGGATTGGAGAAAAGCTTGAGAAGGCTTGAGAAGATGAGATCCAAGCTTGAAGAGGAAACCAAGCTCCACCTTGATCCTAGCCAAATCCTTTGGCCAAACCCTAGCATTCCCCTTCTCCCTCTCTAACTCTCTCAATATTCCCCAAATTTTTTCCTTGAGGATTCATGAAACCCTCACCCACGAATTTGGGGATTTATAGAGTAAGGGTAGGTCAAAATACCACCCTACCCTTAATGAAACAATGAAAATGGCCCAACTGGGCAAAATCTCGGGTCCCGATCGATCGGCTAGGAGGGACAGTCAACCGGTCAGGCCAAAAACCCTACTGTAAAGCCCATTTTGGGCATTTTTCCCATAGTCGGTCGACCGGCAAGGGGGCGGTAGACCGACCTTGAGCCCAAAGCACTCTGTTGGCCATTTTGGCCCTTTTTCTTGACAACTAGTTGACCGGTCTTGAGGGGTGGTTGACTAGGCTTCACCAGAACTTGGTGAAACCTCTTGTTTTCCTCTTTTTCCACTTAGAGTGTTTCCACTCTTCCCTTAACTCACCTAAAGGGCTTCCACTCTTTCACCTTGGCTTTAGCACCTATACAACACATCAAATTTAGTTTTCAATTCTTTTATTGAATCATCATACACAAATTACATAGAAGACCTTTTGGCCAAAAATCACTATTCACTGACACTATTCACCAATAGGAAAATGAGTTTCGGGGTTCTACTTCTTCAGTTTACAACTATTGTGGTTAATTTGTCAAAAAAAAATTAATTTTTTCCTTCATTGCATTTGAAAATTGTTATTCAGTTCTTACCATATTAACCAACAAGGTTTTCGAATTATAATACTATGATTCACTCATTATGATGTTATTGTTCTTACTCATTTTGAGTAACAAAAATTAGAGGTTTTTTTTTTTTTGTAAGTAAAAGTAGAGTTCACAAGAGGGTATTTGACAAGCATGTAAACCATAGTTGTTTCTATGTTGATATTTTTAATTTTTCACTTTATACTTAGACCTTATTGAAAGTTAAATTTTATATTTTATTTTTTCCCTTAAATTTATGAAGAGCTCTGATATGATCTGTATTTCGAAGCAAATTTATTTTTTCATTTAAATGGGTTGAGTTTTTTCTCCATCTAACTCCAAACATATTATCAAGGCTTGGTACAAGGTATCTGAATCATTCAAAAAGGAAAAGGGAAGAAGTGAGTTACAAAGAGTACGAAAGAGTGATGCTGGCTAGTTGATTTACGTTCGTAGGGAATTTTTCCTGAACGTGCATAGTCCTTAGCGATGCATCTCACCCCTACCACCAATGGTAACTTTTATTCTCTATCTTGTTGAATTATATTTACTTTCTATGCATCTCTATACAGTAGACCCTCTTGTAATTAATAACCTTGGTGGAAAGAAATTATATTAATTATAAAAGAATATTATATATAAGAATCACTATATTAGAACATCAATTTTTCTTTTTTCATAATTTCATATGAATGTATTGTATTTTCCATATAATCTTCATGTAAATACAATTGTATATGGCTAGCACTCCAAAAAATGTATTGTATTTTCCATATAAGCTTCATGTAGATACAAAAGTATTGTATTTTCCATATAATCTTCTTGTAGATACAATTGTATGAGGCTAGAACTCCAAAAAATGTGTTGTATTTTCCATATAAGCTTCATGTAGATACAAAAGTATTGTATTTTCCTATTGAACTCTGCTTTTCGTAGGATTCTTCTTTTAACTTTTATTAATTATTTTGAAATCCTCATACAATGATTTTTTTTTTTCATTTTTTCTTTCTTAAATATCTAAATCTTTTAACTATATATTTTAATTTAATATACATAGCCCAAATATCTAAAATAATTTTATCCCTTTCTCTTCCCGATACTTAAAACCATCATAAAGTGTTTATAAGATTCATATAACTATGTATTAATATAGTATAAAAACATCTCTTATAATTAATAATATACTAGAACTTTCTTAAAAATTTATTAAATAACAAGTATAAGAAATTATTAATTTTACATTATAGAACCAAGTTGGTTTCTTACAAATTTATTAATTATTAGAGATTAGTAAGTTATAGAATATTAACTATAAGAGGGCCTACTGTATATTGTTGGAGAATATTACCATTTTTAAGTTCTCTCAACTCTTTAAGTGATCCAATTGGTCTCCTCAAAGTTGACCCATAATTAGATTTGATTCAACCCTTGAAAAATGATAAAAAGTATTACAATTGTGATTAGTGAAGAAAAATCATATAAACAACTAAAGAGATGAATTTTAGAAATAATAATACTTTTATATGCTTGCTTTAGGCATTATTAATGTATAATGTGTTGTAGGGGGAACCAAATCCTCTACGGTTATAACTGGACTCAGGGGAGTCCAATTATGCCGCTAAGGTCATCATGTGTCCCTTTTGACGCCCCGTAACCGGGGTTAAGATTCACCCACCCTTAGGGTTCATCCACCTAGACTCTTGCAGTCTTATATTGTTATATTTTAAAGTCGAAAGCACACTAACCATGAAAACTAATAATAATGGCATTATATTTATTTATAATATTATTATTATTTATTAGTAGGAGATTATTATGCCCAATTCCTTGCTTTTAATACATTTATAAATGGGACCCATAAATAATCCGGCTATTAGTAGATTTTCTAATAATAAATTTAAGAAAATTTAAATTTAATTATTAAAATATATGCATATAAAATATACTAATATAGTACAAAATTATTTAATATAAAGAGAGTAATGTCTGAAAATAATATATTAAAATTTATATTTAAAAAAATATATGTTTTTTCATTCATTATGAAAAACTTATACGTGCAGCACGTGCACCTTTACTAGTGTCTTAAAATATGTAAAAAGTATATATATATATATGTCATTCTAATAATAAAAGTACAAGGACTATGAAAAACTTTATTTGAACGTAAATATCCTTCAATTAAAAATATTAACTTATTAACATATGGTTTCTATTCAAAATATTAATAAAAGTATATATTATTTATAATTCTTAGAAGTATAATTAGTTTATAATTCATATGTAGAAGTGGATTACAATTAAGTAACTGTAGAATTAGATTGCAATTATCTTTTTTTGGGAGTCTTTCTTTCTATTTTTATAGGCTTCTTCCCCAATTGATAAATTTTAACTCTCATCTTCAATCAACTTTACCATAGCTTGGTGGATGCTCTCATCGGTGAAGAAGACATGTGATGTGGAAAAGCTGCCCAATAGGAGCCCTTGGATATGCTTCGGTAGTCAATAGTATGACTAAGATTATGCTCCAAGGCTGTCTACATCTTCTTCTTTTATCAGAACATACTTGCACCTTTTTGTTGCATCACACCTATAAGGGATTGTTTCGAACACTGAAAACTACTCAACCTTTAAGCAATCACGTTCCAGTTGTCCATAATTCGTGTCATCTTCTTGGCTGGCTTATGCCACATCGTTTTTGCAGGCTTTAGAAGAATGGGCCTCCTCGACCGACAACATCATTAATTTTTTTTTAAAAAAAAAAATTTGTTGAGGTTATATGGTTAGGCTTCCTTTGAGCCTACTATGTAACACCCTTTTTTTCGTTTTTCCTCTGAGAAGGGTGATGTACCCATTACACCAAGCCACTGCATGTGTAGTTAAAAGTTAAAACATTGATGTTCTATTCGTGTATCTGATGTACCCATCTTACCTAACCACTATTTGTTTAAGAGTCAACCAATAAATTACTGTTTTTTTGCCTGATCCAACCATGGTCGATCCACTCAATTTCCATATAAATATACTAGCAATTTCCAATCTATAAAAAGAGAACTTTTTTCTCTTTTAAAGAGGATTTTTTTATATTTTAAGGGAGATCTAAGCGGTCCACCATCTTCCTTCCAAGTCACGTACATCCATTTGCAATATCACGTAGCTACAGGTTAGTAATGTATTTCTCTTAGAATTGTGTTTGTGTCAATTTAATTTATTAATTTAATCCACATTTTTGTTTATTGTCTATATATATTTTATATAATAATCTATTTTTATTATATATTTTACATTCTAATATAAATATAATATGTATAAATGTATAGTATAAATAATAATTTATATTTATAGTATAAAAAATACAATACCTACAATGTATTCTTAGTATATCCAAGGGCTCCTTCTAATTAAAGTAAACTTTACTTGGATGTAAATACCTTTAACTTAATTTATTTAATACATAACTTGTAATATAACCAAACTTTAATTAAGTCACTATTTAATATTATGTGGGACTCATTATTAAAAGAGAGTTGGTTTAGGACTCTACCATCTTTTAGGGAAGAATTCTATTTCTATAGAAATAGAGTCTCTCGGATAGCAGAGTTGGTTTAGGACTTTACCATATTTTAGGGAAGATAACCATGAATAGTATTTTCTTATAATCTTTACATCCCAATCGATCAACCTTTATGAGTGTAGCGCCCTGGATTTTCTACAAGCACTGTTCATGTGCAAAGACTGTTCATGTGAGTGAATTGTGTCGAGGGCACTAGTATTGGAAGGGCCAAAGGCCTTTATTATAAGTTGGGTTTGGTTAATAAGAGTGAGGGTTTCCTCATGGCTTGAGAGTGATGGGAGTCGGTGTATGAATCAAGAAGTGTAAGATGTTTTGGGAAAACATGCAAGAGTATAAAAACACTCTAAGTGTCAATTTGAGCAATTTTGTAGCTGTCGGGGCCTCCCATGCATTTGGGTTGAGCCCAATGGGTTACCTTAGTTGGTTTAAGAACCTAGGGTCGGGAGTTATGAGAATGGAGTAGGGGTTGGATTCGAGGTGGATGAGTTATGAAAATACCCTTAGTAGGTATGTAGAAACCCGAAACCGAATTCCCTAGGCCGAGAATAGTGCCATGAATAGTGTGTAAATAGTGTCTTGTGTGGTGTGTGTAAAGGCTTAAGGCCTTTACATTTTGTTCTTGGTAGGATGGTCCATTTTGTTCTAGTTAGTGTGTTGAGTTAAGTGAGGATTGTAGTTGTGTGTTTTGAATCTCAAAAGAGAGTATAACGATACTCTAATTGTCAAAAAAAACAAGGGTATAAAATACCCTAAGTGTTTAAATGGGTTGTAGGTGAATAGTGCTAGTGCATGAGGCATAAAGAGACCGGAGCCTCTCATACATGTCGATGTGAATTTAATGATCATTGAGGTGGATTAAAAACCTATGGAGAACGATTTATGAGATGTGAGTAGGGTGTTAGACCCAAGGGAAAAGAGTGTGAAAACACTCGAAGTGTTCTAGGTGTTGAAAAGGTATGTTTCGGCATTTACTTCAACTTTAAAGGGCTCTAGTTTAGCCATCGTTGCTCGGAATCGAGTGAGTATTGAATTTTTAGAAATGTATTAGAACCCTCTTCGAGGTTCATGTTTACCGTTTTTTCAGATTTTGAGTCGGGGTTAAGTCAAACGTCCGATTTCCAAAATCGGATCTGCTGCAATTTGGGTTGACAAAACCTATTTGCAGATCAGTCGGCTTTAGAGCCATTTATAGAAACTTAAAACTCAAAATTAGGAGCTGAATAAAACATGAAAGTTATTCCTCTTCGAAAGAATAATCCAACGCAAGTTGAATCGTCAAAATCTGACAACCGAGTCAAAAGTTATGGTCAAAATACCGAATGGCGTTTTTGCAGATAAACTCGCTCGAGCGGGATCCAAACCCGCTCGAGCGAGATTGACCAAAATGCTGTTTTTTAGTACCGGGAGCAACCCGCTCGAGCGAGATTGAAGCCCGCTAGAGCAAGATCACCCAGAAATGTTTTTTTAGGGGTTTTTCAAAACCCAAACTCTATATATACCCAATTTTCGGGGTTCTAAGGTTTTTAACACTTAAAAATGGACTTTTTGAGAGGAAAAGAAGGGAAACCTAGGTTTCCAAAGAGGGATTTTGTGGGAGACCAAGGAGGAGCTTGAAATCCTCCATTCTCTAAGCTTACACAAGCTTGAATCTTCTTCCTAGAGTGTGGATCTCCATCTCCAAGCCCAAGCTCGTGTTAGATCATCCTCAAACCCTTGGATTCTTCAAATCCAAGGCAAGGCAAGCAAAGAGCACCACCTCCAAGCACGAACAACAACTTCTATGACCATTTTCGTGGGATTCTCTCCTATTTGAAAATCGAAACCCTATACTAGCCTTCTAGTTCATCTCTTCTCTTTGTTTTCCTTCATTTTTTGATTTTCACTAAATTCTAAGCAAGATAATGAGATGAGATGAATGGATTAAGGTGGATGGGTGTGTGGATGTGTATGGGCGATTGGATGCCGTGTGTATGTGTTGTGATGAACGAAATGGGAAGGGCATTGTATTAATAATGAACACACATGTGTGCTATGAGCTTAACCCATCTAGAAAAGCAAGATTTAGGTACCATATGTTTGATGAAATGCCAATGTGAAGAAAAAGGAATTATAAGTTAAGAAAAGCATGATTTAAAGCATATGGAAATTCCTAGGGTTTTTGATAGTGTGTTACTCGCTTTCTAGAATCGTATGAGTGTAGATTTATTCGCTTTCTAGAATTACATAGTTGTAGATTTATTCGCTTTCTAGAATTCCATACTTGTAGATTTAATTGCTTAGATATTAAATGTTGCCATGAATGATTTTGAGCCCATTATGTTTTATTAAATTTTCATGAGTTAAGCGTACACGATTTCACGAGCACAGCATGCATGACATAGTTTATCGGGTTTTTCAAGTAATAGGGTTAGGACATATCCTAAGATATGTTTTGCTTAGGAATAGGGCATATCCTAAGATATGCTTTGCTCTGATATCACAAGTCCATGCATAGGGGATACTAGTTGCGACGGCCTGTGAACGGCAGCTAAGCATACCCAGTCCAGCATAGGGGATACTAGTTGCGACGATCTATGAACGGCAGCTAGGCATACCAAGTCCATGCATAGGGGATACTAGTTGCGACGGCTTATGAACGGCAGCTAGGCATACCCAGTCTAGCATAGGGGATACTAGTTGCGACGGTCTATGAACGGCAGTTAGGCATACCCAGTCCATGCATAGGGGATACTAGTTGCGATAGTCTATGAACGGCAACTAGGCATACCCAGTCCATGCATAGGGGATACTACTTGCAACGGCCTATGAACGACAGCTAGGCATACCCAGTCCATACATAGGGGATATTAGTTGCGACGGCCTATGAATGGTAGCTAGGCATACCCAATCCATGCATAGGGGACACTAGTTGCGACGGCCTATGAATGGCAGCTTTGCATACCCAGTCCAGCATAAGACAAGCAAGAACACGACATAACAAGCACGATATGACACGCATTACATGACACGCATGATTAGACACACATGACATAACAAGCTTGATATGACACGCATGACATGACACGCACGATTCGACGTGCATAATAGACAAGCAAGATAGACATGATGTGTTTTCACGCATGAATTGAGTATTTCAAGTCAAGTACAGTATAAGATGATTTCAAGAGTTTTTCCGACTTCGATATGATTCAAGCATGAACTATAAATTGGTTGTTTTCCCTCTTAATCATATGAACTGCTTCCTGCTTATTTATATTTCTATATTGCTATGTTGCTATGACTGTTGGTACACGCTGAGTATTCCATGCTCAACCGTACATTTATGTCGGCAGGTACTGAGAGAGCTACTGCTCCGTTTGACATTTGTGCTCCTGGCCCATGGGTGGAAGAGGAGTACGTTGAGGAACCTGCGGAGGAGTCTCATGTAGATGGTCACTATTAGGTGGTAGATTCTAAATGAGATTGTGTATGAGCTTGAGAGTTATATTCATGTATTTTAGCGGGCATGTCCGCACTTTCTTTTGTGATTTCATATTGTACAACTTGGAATACAGTTAAGTCATCAAAGAAATTTTCAGTTCACTATTTAGCATGTCTTGTATACTCTTTGCAGGATGATTTGAAATGTAAGTGACGTCGCCAAAGTATCCCAACTCCTAGGGGTATTTTGGGGCGTTACAGAGGTGGTATCAGAGCTTAGGCGTTAGGTCTCTAGGGTCATTTAGAGTTCAATACCACGATGAATACAAGGCATTAGGTCCAAGGAAAGGGTCGTGTTCCAGGTGTGGACTAATCCCTTAGTCCTTGTCCAGAACAGGTTGATTCCAACCGAAGTTAGTGTCTATTTTCGCTAGGAAAACCGAAAAAAATTTTATATACCTATACTATTATGTGTTGAAATTTTATATGGTATTATACGTTATGTGTTGGATGCATACTATATGTTATAGGTAAGTGAAGATCTATGCTTTATGAACGAATTCCCAGTTAGAATCATAAGTTGAATGATATTCTGGCTAGAGTCTAGCCTAGGTGTCTGTGGACAAGGGGAAATAGGTCCCTTGTCATACATAGTGTTATTAGATCTAGGTAGGAATTGTTTCCCAAGAGAGGCTGTAAGATGCTCTTAGGTCTTACAAATCTAGTATATTTAGAATTATTGCGAAAATAGGGACATAGGTTCTGATATATACTATTATGCGAAACCAATGTAATTTGAATTGTTCAACTATACTTAATGTATCTTACATCACAAATGAACATAAGTTGCACATCACGGTATGACGATAAATCCTTGTATGTCCATGTAAACCCATGATTAGTAGGAACATATATAGATATCAATAAATTTCAACCAACTCAAGGATGTTAATGCATGCTTCTAGATACAGATGCGCATTTTATGCAGCACGTTCTAGACCCAGTGCTCCGTCCCTCAAGGATGTTGATGCACGCTTCTAGATACAGATGCGCATTTTATGCAGCACGTTCTAGACCTAGTGCTCTGTCCCTCAAGGATGTTAATGCACGCTTCTAGATACATATGCGCATTTTATGCAGCACGTTCTAGACCCAGTGCTCCGTCCAAAATGATAAACATATTATAAACTCCAAGGATAATCCTGCATATCATGCCCTTTCATACATAGCATGTACTTCATACATGGCATAAGCATCATGCACTTTCATGCATATCATGCACATCATACATAGCATGAGCATCATGCATGTCATAAGCATCATACCGAGCATGGGCATCATGCATAGCATTCATTTCACACGCATGTGAGCATTATATAGATCCTAGAAGCATCATGCCTATAACAAAGTTTAATAAAAAAAAAATGTTGCTAAAACAACCCAATTTTATAAACCACTCAATAACCTTAACCTTAAACCGGTTAATGTCTTAAGTAGGAAATTAGCTGATACATTCACCAAATGGAAGAACTTAGCGTCGCTAGGAAAACCAGATGTATGATTATACTATTATGTGTATACTTGAATATATACAATACACTTATATAGGTTATGTTATTGCTCTCAAGTGTAGACTAACAAATTATTGTTAGTCAAAAGTCGGGTGGAATCTCGACCGAACATAGGGTCTCACGCTAGAAAAACCTCAATTGTATGTTAAGGTTAATCCATGTGTATATTATACCCTAATTCCATGAAGTGTGATGTGTTGCTTGTATATAACATGCTACATATATCATACATATGATTTATGTACTTGCTTGATAGTGATTAGTCAAGGGCGCCTTGCTAATAAGCGAGTGCCTAGTTAGGTGTTGGTCGGCACCGGATTAAGTTTGTGGGCTCAGTTGTGCAAGGTATGCCCAAATTCACAGTGTCAATCTATAAATTACCAAAAGTATGTGAGAAATGTTTATATATGTGTACGAGCACGCTACGTGTATTCTATATGTACTGCTATGCATGTTGATTTAGTTGTGAGTAATGTGGGCCTAGCCAAAACATGGGATTTAAGTGTCCGGTGGACATGTTTAGGTTACTAGATACGAAGGCTCGTTCGAGCTAAACGAAGTGTGGGAAAGGTATCCTCTCTTGTTCACGTAGCGTTCTAATTTCGAGGACAAAATTCCTATAAGGGGGGGAGGATGTAGCGCCCTGAAATTTCTACAAGCATTGTTCATGTGTAAGGACTGTTCATGTGAGTGAATTGTCAAGGGCACTAGTATTGGAAGGCCAAATGCCTTTATTATAAGTTGGGTTTAGTTAATGAGAGTGACGGTTTCCTCATGGCTTGAGAGTGATGGGAGTCAGTGTATAAATCAAGAAGTGTAAGGTGCTTTGGGAAAACATGCAAGAGTATAAAAACACTCCAAGTGTCAATTTGAGCAATTTTGTAGCTGTCGGGGCCTCCCATACATTTGGGTTGGGCCCAATGGGTTACCTTAGTTGGTTTAAGAACCTATGGTCGGGAGTTATGAGAATGGAGTAGGGGTTGGATTCGAGGTGGATGAGTTATGAAAATACCCTTAGTAGGTATGTAGAAACCCGGAACTGAGTTCCCTAGGCCAAGAATAGTGCCATGAATAGTGTGTGGATAGTGCCTTGTGTGGTGTGTGTAAAGGCTTAAGGCATTTACATTTTGTTCTTGGTAGGATGGTCGATTTTGTTCTTGTTAGTGTGTTGAGTTAAGTGAGGATTGTAGTGTTTTGAATCTCAAAAGAGAGTATAAAGATACTCTAAGTGTCAAAAAAAACAAGGGTATAAAATACCCTAAGTGTTTAAATGGGTTGTAGGTGAATAGTGCTAGTGCATAAGGCATAATGAGGCCGGAGCTTCTCATGCATGTCGATGTGAATTTAATGATCATTGAGGTGGGCTAAAAACCTATGGAAAACGATTTATGAGATGTGAGTAGGGTGTTGGACCCAAGGGAAAAGAGTGTGAAAACACTCGAAGTATTCTAGGTGTTGAAAAGGTATGTTTCGGCATTTACCTCAACTCTAAAGGGCTCTAATTTAGTCATCGTTGCTCGGAATCGAGTGAGTATTGAATTTTTAGAAATTTATTAGAACTCTCTTCGAGATCATGTTTACCGTTTTTCCAGATTTTGAGTCGGGGTTAAGTCAAACGTCTGATTTCCAAAATCGGATCTGCTGCAATATGGGTTGACGAAACCTATTTGCAGATCAGTCGGCTTTAGAGCCATTTTTGGAAAAGTAAAACTCAAAATTAGGAGTTATATAAAACATGAAATTTGTTCTTCTTTGAACGAAGAATCCAACTCAAGTTGAATCGTCAAAATCTAACAACCGAGTCAAAAGTTATAGCCAAAATACCGAATGGTGTTTTTGCAGATAAACTCGCTCGAGCGAGATCCAAACCCGCTCGAGCGAGATTGACCAAAATGCTGTTTTTGAGTACCGGGAGCAACCCGCTTGAGCGAGATTGAAGCCCGCTCAAGCGAGATCGCCCAGAAATATTTTTTTAGGAGTTTTTTACAACCCAAACTCTATATATACCCAATTTTCGGGGTTCTAAGGTTTCTAACACTTAAAAAGGGACTTTTTGAGAGGAAAAGAAGGGAAACCTAGGTTTCCAAAGAGGGATTTTGTGGGAGACCAAGGAGGAGCTCGAAATCCTCCATTCTCTAAGCTTACACAAGCTTGAATCTTCTTCCTAGAGTGTGGATCTCCATCTCCACGCCCAAGCTCGTGTTAGATCATCCTCAAACCCTTGGATTCTTCAAATCCAAGGCAAGGCAAGCAAAGAGCACCTCCTCCAAGCACGAACAACAACTTCTACGACCATTTTCGTGGGATTCTCTCCTATTTGAAGGTCGGTACCCTATACTACCCTTCTAGTTCATCTCTTCTCTTTGTTTTCCTTCATTTTTTGATTTTCCCTAAATTCTAAGCAAGATAATGAGATGGGATGAATGGATTAAGGTGGATGGGTGTGTGGATGTGTATGGACGATTGGATGCCGTGTGTATGTGTTGTGATGAACGACATGGGAAGGGCATTGTATTAATAATGAACACACATGTGTGCTATGAGCTTAACCCATCTAGAAAAGCAAGATTTAGGTATTAACCGTAATGTACACACCATATGTTTGATGAAATGCCAATGTGAAGAAAAATTAATTATAAGTTAAGAAAAGCATGATTTAAAGCATATGGAAATTCCTAGGGTTTTTGATAGTGTGTTACTCGCTTTCTAGAATCGTATGAGTGTAGATTTATTCGCTTTCTAGAATTGCATACTTGTAGATTTATTCGCTTTCTAGAATTTCATACTTGTAGATTTAATTGCCTAGATATTAAATGGTGCCTTGAATGATTTTGAGCCTATTATGTTTTATTAAATTTTCATGAGTTAAGCGTACACGATTTCACGAGCACAGCATACATGACATGGTTTATTGGGTTTTTCAAGTAATAGGGGTAGGACATATTCTAAGATATGTTTTGCTTAGGAGTAGGGCATATCCTAAGATATGCTTTGCTCCGATATCACAAGTCCATGCATAGGGGATACTAGTTGAGACGGCCTATGAACGGCAGCTAGGCATACCCAGTCCAGCATAGGGCATACTAGTTGCGACAATCTATGAACGGCAGCTAGGCATACCAAGTCCATGCATAGGGGATACTAGTTGCGACGGCCTATGAATGGCAGTTAGGCATACCCAGTCCATGCATAGGGGATACTAGTTACGACGGCCTATGAACGGCAGCTAGGCATACCCAGTCCAGCATAAGACAAGCAAGAACACGACATGACAAGCACAATATGACACGCATGACATGACACGCATGATTAGACACGCATGACATGACATGCACGATATGACATGCATGACATAACATGCATGATTCGACGCACATAATAAACAAGCAAGATAGACATGATGAATTTTCACGCATGAACTGAGTATTTCAAGTCAAGTACAATATAAGATGATTTCAAGAGTTTTTCCGACTTCGATATGATTCAAGCATGAACTATAAACTGGTAGTTTTCCATCTTAATCATATGAACTGCTTCCTGCTTATTTATATTTCTATATTGCTATGTTGCTATGACTGTTGGTTAGTATTTGGTACACGCTGAGTATTCCATGCTCAGCCGTACGTTTATGTCGGCAGGTACTGAGGGAGCTACTGCTCCGTTTGACATTTGTGCTCCTGGCCCATGGGTGGAAGAGGAGTACGTTGAGGAACCTGCGGAGGAGCCTCATGTAGATGGTCACTATTAGGTGGTAGATTCTAAATGAGATTGTGGGTGAGCTTGAGAGTTATATTCATGTATTTTGGCGGACATGTCTGCACTCTCTTTTGTGATTTCATATTGTACAACTTGGAATACAGTTAAGTCATTAAAGAAATTTTCAATTCACTATTTAGCATGTCTTGTATACTCTTTGCAGGATGATTTGAAATGTAAGTGACGTCGCCAATGTATCCCAACTCGTAGGGGGTATTTTAGGGCGTGACAATGAGGACCGTAGAAATTCTGGATTGGCACAGGGGGAGCAACCAAGAAATGAAGACAACCATGAATTCTCATTATTGCAGCACCTATGAATATATACAGTTTTTTTGTTTTGATATTAATGTAAGATTATCGACTTCTACGAAACTAGGGATAGTTGAAAAGTGAAGTGAGGTTAAGTAATAAAGATTATTTAAGATAAAGAGAGTAACGTGACGTCTAATGAAAATATATTAATAGTTATATATTTTATAATTTAATAATAAAAAAATATAGGTGCAAGGCACGTGCACTTTCATTAGTATATATATATACTATTAATCTTCTTTTTCTCATATTAAAAGTGTTTGTTATTATACATATAAGTGTGTGTATAGTCGATATTATGTTAAATAAGTTTATAGAACATGAAAAAAAAAGTGGGGAACCCTATTATTGAAAACATTGATAATTTTGATGTTGATGAGCCGTTAAAGAAAATAAAAACATAAAGAAATAAGATAGGATACAAAGAAACTATTAAAATTTGGACATTTTATTAGAGTAATTTGGTTTTGATGAACTATAATAAAAATTTAGATTTTATATAGTTTATTTTATTTTATTCTTGATAATTTATTTTTAATGTTGATTAGTATTAGTTGCTTGATTTAATACTCTTTTTTTTTTTTGAATGTTATCGCGTCAAATGATCGCCCTATCAAAATTGAAATCAATGCATTTTTTAATATTAATGATCTTAATAATGATCCTCAAATTCATTCTATTCATAGAATATTCTCGAAACTTTAGGTGAAGATGAAGCACCTAAAACATGTATACTTGCCTACTAAACTCAATTCTTGAAAAATATTTATGTGCAACGCACATGCATTTTTACTATATATATAAACTTATTTTAGTTTTTTTAATTTATAATATATTAATTATATATTATATAATCAATCAAATATTTATTGAATCGGATATACCAATATCCATATTCATATCCAGTAATGAATTGATAGAAAATTCATTATTTGAATTCGCTCTACTGGATACCTAATCAAATAAATATCCGCTTAATAGGATTCGGATACGGATACTATTCTGATAAGAGTAGTGATAGGCGTACCCATGAATTCCATTTCTAAACCTAAGTTGGTGAGTATTTAAGAGAAGGGGCATCCACCAATGAGGTAGTGCCTTAGGTTTAGAAATGAAATTCATGGGTACGTTAACTATTTCCCTTCAGATAAATACCGGATCCTTGACAACCCTACATGTGGACGCAAAACAAATGAAAAGGAATAACTACACAAAAAGGAGTGCCCATTAGACATTTGTTTGGAATGAGTGTTCGTGTGAATACGCTATCCCCACAGAGAAAGTGACAAGCATTTCTCAAGAAAGGTGTTTCTATTGAATAGGGTAATCATGCTACGCCGGCCCCAGTTTTTTCGGCCCAACCCAAGTTAAGGTAGAGTTGGGATAGGGTTTTAGCAAGCTAGACTAGGAGACCCTATTTTAACTTTGGGGCCCTCTTTTGGATTAACCGACGCCCAGCTTGATGGACAGCCTCTACAAAAGTTATTTTTAAAACTAGGATTTAAAATTCAGGTGTCTAACGGACTGCATTCCACAACATGTGGGATCCTAATTGATCCACGCCCTATGTATTCATATATTTAATGTTGACGCAATACTAATATAAGACATAAATATTATATATGACTAGTTGAGTTGCACGTGCCTTGCAAGTGCGATGTATTTAAAACAATGTAATGTAAAAATGAATAACAGGGTTAAAAAATAAATTAGTAAATTCAATGGTTAAAACATAGTCAAATGAGATGATACTGATCATTTAGCCATGTAGATCCTTGACCCGCCATTCATTGGGGAGATTGTATCAGCGGCAATTGTAATTGAACTCTCACTAAATTCAAATGCACCCATAGGTAGGTCAACAAGTATCCCTTTTAACCTCTATTAAATATAGTTAAGATTCACTGATTCTTAAGTTCAATAATATAACCTTAATTTTTTTTTTTTAAATGATTAAGAATTGTTAACACTTAGGATCAATAATTATTCTAAATACTAAGATTATATTGGAAACTTAAGGGTTAATGAATCTTAACCACAGTTAATAATGGCTAAAATGTGTTACCTTTGAGTATGATTGAAGTCATGAAAAGCTCAATCGCAATTGGCGTGGTCTGATCCTTATATTAATCAAGATCATTTGCATGCATACCGCGTGTCTACATGTATTGTTGGGGACGGTGGTTTGTAGGTACAGGGTCATTCACGTAATAGCAAAGTCTATGGAGGTCATTTTAGATGATGAGCATCATGAGATGGACAATGAGTAAGCAGTAAAAGTAGAGTAGAGAGAGCGACAAACCGTAGAGTAGAGAGGGAATACCTGATTGAAATATGTTTTGACGTCCGCAAGCATGCGCTCTCAGCGAAGAACAGAAGAAAGAAAGACTCTAGATATAGATTTAAAGCAAATGACAAAGAAAAAAAGATGGCATAAAGAGAATATTTTGGCAGTTTTGGTTTTTTTTTTTGGGTGGTTCACCGACTGTAATACCCTAGAAATTTCCCTCATTTGAATCTCTAGATAATCTATTTCATGAATTAGGGCACGATCGAGGGGTTTATCGATTGTTAAAAATTTCCCTCAGCTTTGGATCATCGATTTCATGAATTAGGGGTTTTCAGTTGTTATTTTACTATTTGTTTGATCATTTTGACATTTGAGTGAGGGTTGTATGTTTTTGAATACGTTAATGAATGGAGAACTTATAAACATCGTGATCCATAACACAGAAAAAAAATTCGTAATGAAGAGCTGGCCATCTAGCGGTGGAGTCTTTAGTGGGGCAGTGGGAGTGGCAACTGGCAAGGCTTTGAAGAAGGAGAGGATGATGAGGAAATTAAGTTCCAGGAAAAGAAAAAACGAGACGAAGGTGTTTGTAGTTATGCTATTGGGGGTATTTTAGGTATAAATGTTCGACGAAAACTTGAATGTCGGTGGTTGGATGAAAGTCAATTTTATTCCGTTGACATACGCCCTTTTTAGTAAGGGGATAGATATTGATATTATTGAAATGTTAATATAAGTCATAGAACTAATTTTCATATAGTGATAATATTAGGCAATTTGAATCAGTATTTATGTAAGGCATGTGTTACGTACCTTTTATGTTACCCAATGAAAAAAGAAAATTAAATGAAAATGGGCAAGAGTGTGTTCTCATCAAAAGGAGATCTACAACGTTTGATCTCATTCAGAGAGAACAACACCTCCTTGTTCTCTCTTTAGAAAGAAATTTATAATTCTTTTCATTGATATTAAAATTAAGTTATTTCATCTCTTCTATTATAAGTCTAGTAATCATTACCAACCACCCACTATAACATATAAACTACTCACTAGACTCTTCTACATTTTAATAACCACCCACTGAGTGTACGTAACAGCATAGTACTAGCATTTATCTAATTTTCCTACGGTACTGACATAAGGCATAAGACTAATGTATACAAAAAGTTCCGGATAACTATGACAGCACCAGTTTCATATTTGGTCTGTGTGTTTATCTTTTGGCGGTACTCTAACCAATTGAACTAACTACAATCCCCTTCAACTTGAGTAAGAAGCCTATATTATCCACACCCTGACTCTTTTCTTTGAGTTTTTCTACCTATATTCGGAATTGGTAAAATCTTTAGCACCGTATTAATCTAAAGGCATTTTGTCACGAGTGCTAAGCTAAAATACTCTCATGTTTTCTTACTCTCATACATGTGTCATTAGTGGTAACCAATTAAATTAACAACTTTAAAGAAAGATAAGTTGTTTTAACCAATGGTAAAAATAACCGCTTAAAACAAGACCACTTGTCGCTTTATGGATGAGAGTAGGGAATTTTTTTTGAATGCTAAAAGCATGGCTGGTATTCATATACAAACAAAAGGCTTCATACTGAAGTGTCACAATATAAAGTATATATAACTAATTTATGCTTGCTATAGCTCTTATATATAATATGTAATACTATACATATATATACCGGTGTAGTAGAACATGTGGAGGGCCGGCCGGCAATGACATTAGCTCGACACTCAAGTTTGACGCCTTTCACTATTCGGTCCTACCCGGTCTATGGGCCTCAGGAAAGAAAGAAAAATCCTCGAATTTACAGTCTTAGGAGGTCCAAATGGCCACCTATAGCTTAGCCCACTGTGAAGCCTCACGTTTGTTGAGTCTTTAAAATAGAGTTTATTTGACTTATTCTAAAAAATTAAGAGTTAAAATCAAAATAAGACCGCTTGTTAAATGTCTGTTTCGAATCTTACTTTTTTGACATTAGACATTTTGCCTACTATTTGGAAGGCTCTACTTTTTGCCTATGTTTCAAAAGGTGAAAAAAAAAAAGTTTACAAGCGTAAGAGAGGATGATTCTTCTAGCATCCATGATATCTGAAAGACCGAAATGTGATTTGTCTTTTTGTAATGATCCCAAGTCTTACCTTGACCAAAATAGGACATTGGGTCGCCACATTTCTTAAACTTGTTTCAATCTCATGACATACAAAAGTATACAACACGAGCCTCCAAAAATAAGAACAAAAAATTTCGATATAAATCAAACCATCTTGTACAAATGTAATCTACCTAGCATAACCTACCATGATTAAAATCCACAAAGTATAAATTCTAAGCAACATCATCCTGAGCAACATAAGTCTATTACAAATCTCCTTAAAAATAAAATAAGAAACTTAATAGTAATGAGACCGGTTGAGGTCCCTCACTTCCTCGATGAAGAGATCACTTTCTTCCTCTTCTCTGTACGTCTCCTCTATCCAAGGCTCTGCTATCGGCTCCGAATCTAAACCTGTCGACAATAACAAGTCGACTGGGTATTAAAAATACTCAATGGATAAGCAGTCTAACCTACAACATAATATCATTAGAACATATTCAATAACATAATCATTTCGTAAACATATAATCAGAGTACGTAAGAGCATGCGAGACATTTCATATTTTCATCTTGACTCGTGTGGACTTATGAGCGTGAGAGACTCTTTTAGACTTGATCTTACATGATGCATGTTCTCATGAGCTTGCGAGATAGTTCTTATGAGCTTACGAGATATTTCTTATGAGATTTCATGTCCATGCGCAGACCAATACTTTCAACATAACCATACTCATGCGCGAGCCAATACTTTCTTGTGTCATGCATGCATGTTTGTGAGATATGTGAACATATGAGACTTATAGACTTACTATGCAAGTGAATGTGTGCTTGAGGATCGCAATTGACATTCGAGTAGGTTATCCCTTAGATTCCGATCTCTTACCATGGAAACTCTACCATAATGTCTCATACCGAATGGTTAAAAAAATTCTCGGTCTGGAAGACATCCCTCTAAGTCTTGGTTTACCCCGAATATCAACCACCATTCAATATAAATAAGGCATAACTTAACATGAGAAGCATAATTAACATTTTAGCATAGTTTAGCATAAGAGTCATAGCTAACATTCTTAACATAAATCATTCATTTTCATAATACATTTCTTATCTTCAAACACATTTCATTTTCATTCATACATAAACACAAACATCTTTCATCCAATTCATATAACTCATCCTCCATTCGAAGCATACATCACCATAGGCATACATTTCAATCTTATCACCATTTATTCAAACCTAATCCATCACCATTTCCCTTCCACCATTTCCTATTCATTCATCAATTAACAAAGCATAAACTACAATTCCCAATATCTTAAACACAAGCCAAAAACCTCACTTCATGAGTGAAATCTACCATTCACCAATATATATCCATTTTCATAAAAATCATACAAGAGAGCTCCTAATCAACATACTTAAGCTTAGAAATTACATAATAGAGTAAGTTAAAAGTCATATCGACCTTTGGAATCCTTCCCTTAGATCCAAAACGCAAGATGAAGCTCCTTGAAGCTTTGGGGTTGATTTCCAAGCAAATCGTCTTCTTCTCCAAGCAAAACTTTCCTTCTTGAACAATATCCCTTTGAAACCCTAACTGTTATCTCCCATTTTTGCCAAATTAGGTTTAGCAAAGATAGAACCCTAAAATCCTCGAAACATAACCTCTATTTATAGCCTAGGGGTTTAAAACCCTAAAATCTGTAACCTTTTTAAAAACATTGTGCGCGACTGCGATCGATCGTACATGCATTGCGATCAATCGCAACTTTCCAGGTGCGATTGATGGCACATATGGTGATTTATCGCATGACACACAGAAGAAATCCTTAAATTTTTGACTGAGTACGATCGATTGTAAGTACCCTGCGATCGATCGCAACCAGAATAGAGATTTTCCCCAATTTTAGATTGAGTACAATCGATCATAGGTCTCTTGCGATCGATCGCATTCTCAGTTTTTCTACTTTTTTTTATCCACTTAAGCATTCTAAACACACCAGACCGCTTAGCCATAAATTAAAACATGCATATTAACATAACAAAATATCATTCTACCCTTATTAATTGTCTTAATGGCATGAAAAAAAGTTTGGGTCTCCACACTTTCAGACGATCCATTATCCACTGTTCTTGAAGCTTCAAGTTTGGTAAAAGAGCTCATGGAAATTCAAGAAAGTCCCTTGGTGTAGCTCAGGTGGACCCCTATTAGCCTCAAAAAAATATACGATTGGAGTGAGCGATCGATCAAGAGAGACTTTAAGATCCTTTGGCAGTGTCGCACCAAAAGAAAAAAACTTTGGCAGTACAGAAACAAAACAAGGATAGATATCCCTTGGGAAGTAATGGTTGTCGTGGTTACAGAGCTAGGAGCAGAACTCCAGCTACCTCCATTTATCCTATACAAAAGAGAGGAACAACTATTCTAATAGTCACCATCACACCCTCTTGAGGCTTCAAATTGAAAAAGACAAAGTAGTAATCAAACCACGATTTCTTTTCTCCCACTTTTCTTAACTTTTACAACTCAACACATCAATGAACCTTACCTACTACCTGAGAAACTGATGTTTTTGTCTCTCCTTGGTCTTTTAAAATTTATTACTTCCCCTGCAATTGGGGTTCTTCTGTTTTATATTTGTCACTAATAAACAACCATCCTTCCTCAAGAGTGTAACATCATATGTTCATCCAAAGAGACATGTCTATACTACTATTTGCTATCTGTATGTATAGCATTTCCATATATATATATATATATGTGTGTGTGTGTGTGCGCGCGCATTCTAGAGAGCGACGCTCACTATACGATAGTGAGCAACATGGATCCTAGCCGTTCCCAAAAAGGTATGCCGCAAGGGTTTTGTTAATCACCAGTGAACTAATTTCATCAATCGTTGGAGAAAAGGGATTTCTTCAACCACCAAACAAGTAAAGCTCTCTTCGCCATCAATGATTTAAGTCCCTTTTCTCCGGGGGTGACAAAACCCCTTCGCCGACGTCTAACGAAAGCCTAACCCTCTCGAAATCACCTCTCCTTTTCTCTAAATGTTTATTTATTTGAATTTTAAAAGACAAAAGAGAAAACCCATGGTTTTCCTTCCCTAAAAGCAAGTGGTTTTGTGATAAGAGTACAACTGCTCTCGTGAATGGTTTCAAGGATCTTATGCGAAAAAAGTTCCCCAAATTTCTCCATTTACATCCATAATCTGCAGTTGGGAGGATGCCTTGTAAACTTAATTTAAAGTTTCAATCCTCTATTAATTAAAATAACTTGGTCTCTACTTGCTGCATCATCATCATTGTCATATAAAACATAATTTAAACGTTGCACCTCACCCCTTCCCTAAAAAATAATATTGTTTTTAGTGTATTCCCTCTCACTTTAAATAAATGACATGTATGATGTATCAAAAAAAGATTTGATATTCTTTTCGCGGAAACTTGGGGGATAAGAAAGAGACGGAACCGGGCACTGAGATATATATATATATATATATAGGGAAATGTTAACCTTCATGCCGTACGTGAAGGTTAACATTGTTCACGCAGGTTTGTTTGGATGTCATTTTTGTAATTAAGGAGTGTTGCTTGGGTAGTTATTAAAAATCAGATTTTTTTTCATAAAATTACAAAACTGCCACTCATACAATCAAGAATCACTAAACTGCCACAATTTCATGCTTGCGGGAATCTTATTAACATTCACGTACAACGTGAATGTTATCACAACCCATATATATATATATATATATATATATATATAAACTCTACTGGTGGAGGGAGACTCCAAAGTAATTGTGGAGTTGAAGCAGGAAGAATTTGAATCTGCCGCGCATTGAAGACATTACATGATATATAGGAAAATAATACAATGGCCAGACGTGGGACAACAATTTTAGCAAGAAATGACATGGCCATCTCAACGCAGCCAAGGGAAGTTAGTAGGTAGGAGGATAATTAAGGATCATGTATTAGGTACATTTGTGGTTTATTTTAGGTGCCTCTGTTAAACACCAAAAATAGAAGACTTTTTTTTTTTTTTTGCAGGGAAGCTATGTGAATGATCGCTTCTATCACATTTCATTTAATGGTCAAACAGGGCTACAAATATAATGTGTAAACTAATGAGATTCACCCCGAGTCTAAAGCCTTATAAGGTGTAAGCCATGAATATGTACATTGAATTGAAAAATAAGAAACCTACTTCTCTACAAATATCTATTTTAAGATAGAATCTAAAGCATGCCTAACCATACTAATATAATAGAAATTAGATACCTATATCTCGTTTCCTAAGAATTCTTAGAGTTTTGCTTCCTAGCTTTCCGCTTCTCATTTTTGCTTCTTGTTTTGGTGGCAATAGGTTAAACAAGCGAAAACCTTATATCAACCCCCCAAGTGCAAGTGCAATCCCAAAAAACCTCATTACAGCGTAGGGACATATTTGCCATTTTAAAGAAAGAATAAACTACCTTCTCTGTCACCTTTCTCTTTTTTTGGCTTTTTATGTTCGATATTTCAGTGTATCTATGTGGACATGGCCCCTACTAGAAAATTTCCTAAGAGAGACTCCCTTGTGACAATTGTCGCAATTTGAGAGCTCTGTTCTCCTTTTGTTCTTTGTCCACTACCATGGCCGTTTCTTGGATTCTCTAATACCCCCCTCTCCCCATCCTCTTCACACAACTATATAAGTCCCCCTATTCATGACAGAAATCCATCCAACAGTCCAAATTCTTCCACATTCAGGATTTTCGGATCGCCAGAAAGCAATGGTTGATATGAAAATCACATCTGATCCACCTCTCCTAGATCAATATGGAGAGCTTCTGTGTCGCCCTGGTGAATCTCGCACTATTCAGTGCGACGATCTCCAAAATGTAGTAACTATAGGGGAGTGTGAACTGCCATTAATAGACCTCAGTGGTCTGATGAGAAGCAACGAAGAGAAGCGGGCTTGTGTGGGAGCAATCGTAAGGGCGTCCTCTGAATGGGGATTCTTCCAGGTGGTGAACCATGGAATCAGTCCTAATTTACTTGGGGAGATGAGGAGAGAGCAAGTAAAAGTGTTTGAGACACCTTTTGAGAAGAAATCTACTTGTGGGGTTTTGAATGATTCATATAGGTGGGGGGCTCCAAGGGCTACTTCTCCAAAACAATTCTCATGGTCTGAGGCTTTCCATATTCCTCTGGCTAAGGTTTCAGAAGAGGCTTGCTATGGAGAGTTTAGCTCTCTAAGGTATTCTACTTTCAACACCATTTCATCTAGGGTTTTAAGTAGAATGACAAATTAAAAAGATGGTTTTTAGCATTGACTAACTGCCAACTACTGCTACAGGGAAGTGATGGAGGAATTTGCAGCAGAGATGTCGAAACTTGCTCAGTTCCTTGCAGGAGTTTTAGTAGAGAATTTGGCTCACCCAAAGGAAGTTTTCGAAGAAATATGCAATGAAAGCACCTGCTTTCTTCGCTTGAATCACTACCCACCGTGCCCAATCTCACCGGAGATCTTCGGCTTAGTCCCTCACACTGACAGTGATTTCCTTACCATCCTGTATCAAGACAAAGTTGGGGGATTACAACTGATGAAGGATTCCATATGGGTCACTGTGAAACCTAATCAAGATGCCCTTATCATCAACATTGGCGATCTTTTTCAGGTAACTTCAGCATAATAATCTGTGTTAGTACAAGTTATGATAATTTATGTGCAAGTAGAGGCTATGATAAGTGTTATGTGGATGTCTATTATCTTCAATGGGTTATCAGCATAGTGCAAAACATGAGGGAGTGGGAACAAAAATCAGCTTGATCACAACCTCCAATATATGTAAGAAAACAAAGACTGACCCATCTGGATAAATCAAAGATAGGTCCTTTTGGCCATTTGTGGGAAAAAAATATACAGCCAGAGTGTAGTTCACCTTATTGACAAGTTGCAATCAAAATGCCTAGGGTTTCATTTTTCACAATGAAAAAAAACATAATGTTGTTCGTTTCCCATGTGCTGTAATTGCTGTTCAAATGTGCCCTTGGTCAAAATAAGTAGTTTAATTAATTTGTATATCAAATTTTATTCTAATTATAGCCTATGGTTCACATTACATCTGACAAGTTTCACAAATTGATCTGTATTCAATGTAGGCTTGGAGCAATAATTTATATAAGAGCGTGGAACACAAGGTGATGGCTAATAGGAAGGTGGAGAGATACTCAACAGCATACTTTCTATGCCCTTCCTATGACTCTTTAATAGGGAGTTGCAAAGAACCTTCCATTTATAGGGAATTCACTTTTGGAGAATACAGGAAACAAGTTCAAGAAGATGTCAAGAAAACTGGCCACAAAGTCGGCCTTCCAACGGGGTTTCTCCTCTAAGTTGCTTATTAAAGGAGAGTTGGGTATGTGTTCATTATTTCAGACTCGCACACCCCTGAAATTAGCAAAAGTTGATTTGCACTATAAGTGTTGAAGAGGAAGACGCTTGGAATTAAAGAGTCGGCTATGTAAGATCGCTTCCGCAGGCAAACATCTATAGCGCCCAACTCCTATTTAGCTCTAATTTCAAATGCTATTACTAGTGTATTTCCCAACCTCCAGTATACAAGCAATAGCCATGAGATGAGAGAAAGAGTGGCATGGAGGAAAAGAATAGTAAGATTAGTCAGATATAGTAAAGAGATATTTTCAATAGATTGTATGGACTATATGTGTTTGTTGCGTCATCTAATTATTCCAAGAGCTGGCAGGAAGAATAAATAAAGCACAAATGATACGATATTTATAACCTTCCCAGATGCCAAAATAGCACTCCAAGGTCCATTTTTGATGCAGGCGAATAATATCCTTCTGACTAAGATTATAGTCTACTAATCTGTTGGGCGAACAACCACAGAAATATAGTCTTGTATACGAAGCATCTAGAGTGGAAATTTGCTCTGACTTGGCGAAAAGAAACTTTGCTGGAAACATACAGCTAAGAATTTCTATCCCCTATCGGATACCTAGAAAATTTCCTGACTATAGAAGTCATCCCTTAACACCCTCTCAAATCATGTTAGCTCAGGCCTGTAGGAAGTACAGTCTATTTTTGTGATTCATGGTATATGAGTCACATCTGCTTTTCTCACCCTCAACTCACATGGATTCCCGTCCCCCAACTTACCACGGTACTAATCACTCCCATAGGTTCACCCCTGACGAAGCATGTTTGTTTTCATTAACAATTCTCCACTCCGCTAGTTTGACTGCGCTC
>JABCRI010000290.1:0-28502 GCA_015143295.1 Tetracentron sinense | reverse complement strand
AGTATACAAGCAGTCAAGTCCAGAACAGGACAAAACAAGCAAGGCAAGTCTGATCCCAGCAAGAACAAGACAAGCCTGTGTGATTCTCACGAATAGACCCAAGATAAGAACATGTTTTGCAACACAACCACGTTTTGAAATGAAACACGAAATACTATTTTTCAAGAATAAAACATTATTTTTAAGTATGAAGATTTTCCTGAGTTTTTGCTCATTTCATATTCAAGCATGTGACCACACTATTTAACCCTCACTTGCTTCACAATGCTAGAATTCACATGTTGCTATATCACCTTGAACTTGATGTTTGTGTATTGTGAAGTTATCATTGTTGGTGTTTTTGTAGCTGCTATTATTAGCTATATTTTTTACTCACTGGTAGTCCAGCTCATCCATACTTTATCGTCGGCATGTACCGGAGGAAGCCCTCACCGAGCCCTGGCGTTTGTAGGAATAATATCTGTAGAGGGAGAGATTCCCCTATCCCGATGCATCACAGGAGGATAGAGACCGGATGTCGGCTGTATTTGGACTACTGTGTGAGCAATAGTGGCTCAATATTCTTTTTGTATTTTGATATTCTTTGACTAGGCTGGTCCTGTTATCACAACTCTTTATAGCCTTTGATATCGTTTTGTGTACTTCATATTGCCACTTGGAACACAGATACCGTATAGAGCAAAAGTAAAACATTAGTTCACTTTTCTTTCGCACTCTGAGTTCGCTCTCCCTGTGTCCGCACTCTGCGTATTGCCTTTAAGTATTATGTTACCTTTTGTTCATACAGGATGGTTGGCAGGTATGTATAGTCACACCTAAAGTATACCCTTAACTCCTAGGGGTATTTTAGGGTGCGACAGTGCAATGGTTATCAGAGCTCTTGGCAGTAGAGTCCTATGGTCCCTTTAACTGTATCACCCGTGATTTGAACAAGGGCCTGTAGGTTTCTAAGACGAAGAGTCAACTCTATTTTCATCTACTCTCCATGTCTCTCATCAGGTCATATCATATGGACTACTGGTTAGTCTTTGTCCATACCGGTTTTGGAAACCCCAACTGCACTTAGTGTCCTTGCGCTAGAAACATCAATTGTATGCTAATACCACTGTGATATATACGCCGATTATTGTTACTATGATATCCTTAATGAAGTTGGATGAGTTGTTGAATTGGGATTGAAATTGCTTGAATGTCTTGCCCGCTGTGTTTGATTCGCCACACTGTGCTTCCTACGGGCTGCACAAGACTCTCTGCATTTTGTTCTTGTTCCCGCCTATTTTCGCAAAGGCGTGCACATCTCAAACCGGTTGATACTTCAACTCCCCATTTTGTTCCCTAACTTCGCTAAGTTATCTTCTCGGCTACCTCAGATTCTGGGTTGTACTCGTGTGCCGTGTGAAATTACTTTTAAACTCTGCCTCACGGCATCTACTCTCACAAACAACGCCAATTACACATCTGGTATGATTCTGATAAGTTTATATTAGTTTCACACCAACTTACCCTGTCTAATAAGCAATTCGCGTACAAAATGGTATAATCGGAATGTTTCAGCGGCGCTCCTCCCGTTCCACCTTCTTGTGGCCTGCCACTCTATCTCCACTGGCTGCTGTCAGGAGCTGTGGAGCTTACCGCCCGCGACTTTTCTAGCTTGGCGACTCTCGCCGCTTCCCCATTCACAGTGTTGTGGAACACTGGGACAGACGGGCCCTCAAGGTGACGTCCCTAGCAGTCTCTAGAGGAAGCAAGTGACACACACAGTCCCAGGAAGACGGGGAAAAAGAATAAATTGCTCTCAAGACTGTGCTTAAAATAAAATATGTTGTAAGTTTAGGAATGAAAGACTCTAAACATCATACTGTCATAACACAACACTTTTATAGCATATCTGTCATAAGCATCATAACGCAGTCATAAGCATCATACTGGCATAAGCGTCATACATGTCATAGCCGTACGCTTTTATAAGCATCTATCCATTGCAAAAGCATCATACATATCTCACTTTGCATCATGCATGTCTCAAAGCGTTTAGAGGATCATGCTCAAGAAAATCAAGGGGGTGTTATCTTCCAAGTATAAGACTAATCAGTGACTCTTATAGGCTAGTTGGTTTTAATACTTAACAAAATAATTGAAAGCTAGTCACGCTAGGATCCATGCCTGTATATTAGTATTATATGTAAGCACCCCGGACGTTTTCATCTTTATGAATTGCACCTTCGTAGCTAATTGGCCGTTTTTGTAGTCAAATTAATAAAATAAGGGAGAAATCGGAAATTCCGAAACGTCAGAATGTTCGTTTTCGAAAGACGAACCCAACGCAACGTTGAATCGTAAAATCTCAAAAAAAAAAAAAACGACGAGCGGTCAAAGAGATGGTCAAAAACGCCAGACATCAGACGAGACCGATCGCTCGGAGGTCCACGTCAGCGACGATACGGTCCATAACCGATCGAATCGTTAGCTATCGCACGGTCCAGTAAATTTTGTATGGGGAAATTTCCAGAGAGTGGCGTTTTTGACGGTCGATCGGTCATAAACCACCGATCGCCGGTAAGGCAACCGATCAAAAAAAAAAACAAAAACAAAAAAAAAAAAGGGGTTCGATCGGTCATAAACCACGATTCGCTCGGTCTTCGTGTTTTTCAGAATTTCATTAAGGGTCTTTTTCGTCTTTTGGGGGGTTAAACCCTTTTTCCTTAAGGCTTGCTCGAGCCTTAGGGCTTCATTCACAGAACTTAGGGATTTTGAGAGATAGAGAGAAAGGAGAAGGGGATTTTGCAACTAGGGTTTCCATTTGGAGAAGGAATCAAAGGGGTTTAAGAACCCTAGCTCACCCCAACTCGAGTTGCTTCAAGTTCAAGGCCCAAGCTCGTGTGGGGACGGCATTCTAAGGCTAGGGCAGCAACCCAAGCAACGTTTTTTGAAAGGGGTTTCTTTCTTCCCCAACTCAAGCTTCTTTCAAGCAAGGCTTCCTCCTTCCAAATAGAGCTTCTATTTCAAGGTTTCTTCAAGATCAAACCTTGATCTAAAGTTAGTACACCCTACTAACTTTCCCTAGCAATAAACCTAGGTTTTTCTAGTGTAAATGGTGATTATATATATTATGCTTTTCCTTCCTATGCATTGTATTAACTCAACAAATATAAACAAGATAAGGGGAATGGAATAAATGTGTGGATGGGATGTCGATTGAGGCGATTGGATGCCGTAGGATGTGTGTGATGTGTGAAAAGGAAAATGGAAGATGGGCACTTTACAAATAACGAATGTACCTTGATGTCTTGATGAAAAATACGCACTAAATAAGGGAAATGGAAGGACTAAGAAATGTGGCCCACCGTGTGTTTGATAAAATGACTAAACAAGGGATAAACGGACTTAATGAAGAAAATGGAAATAGAAATTGTGTAAATTTTCTGGAAATGATAAATTGCTCAATTGTGCTATATGTGCCTAAATTTTCATTACCACTATGTTAAGGATTGAAATGCCATATTCATGTGATCGCCCATTCAAGTATGTCATCATGATACCACTATTGACACGCACACAAGCACGCATGCATGCATGAATTGGGTTTCCAAGAGTAATTGTGCATACATAAAGCAAACAAGAAAATGAAACATGACCAAGGAGGTTGGTAGCCCAAGGAAGGGTGCTAGCCTCTGGCTCACAAGGTGAATGCAAGAGAGAACATGACAAGGAGGTTGGTAGCCCCAGGAAGGGTGCTAGCCTCTGCTCCACAAGTGAAATGAAACAAGAACATGACAATGAGGTTGGTAGCCCCAGGAAGGGTGCTAGCCTCTGGCTCACAAGTGAAATGAAACAAGAACATGACCAGGAGGTTGGTAGCCCCAGGAAGGGTGCTAGCCTCTGGCTCACAAGTGAAATGAAACAAGAACATGACAAGGAGGTTTGGTAGCCCCAGGAAGGGTGCTAGCCTCTGGCTCACAAGTGAAATGAAACAAGAACATGACAAGGAGGTTGGTAGCCCAAGGAAGGGTGCTAGCCTCTGGCTCACAAGAGAAATGGAACAAGAACATGACAAGGAGGTTGGTAGCCCAAGGAAGGGTGCTAGCCTCTGGCTCACAAGTATACAAGTCAAGAACAAATCAAGACATGAAATACAAGACAAGACACGACACACATATATGAGTTTTACCGAGGTTTTTGCATTCATACACGCATGTCAAGATATGGCTATGTATCTTATGCTTTCACTATTGCTTTAAATTAATATCTTGTATTGCTCACTGTTGTTATGCTTTCGCTATTGTTATGGTTAGCTAGTAGTTTGTACTCGCTGAGTATTCCATGCTCAGCCGTACTTTTATGTCGGCAGGTACTGTGGATGTCCTCGACCCCGAGCCTTGGGTCGAGGAGGAGTATGTAGAGGAGAGGGAGCCACCTATCCCATGGCAGTCTCAAGAGGATGGGGACTTGGATGTGTGGCCATACCTCGACTACTGTTGAGAGGAGAGTGTTAGAGAGTTCCTTTTTGTATTTTGATAGGTGGGCATGTCCACCTTTACTTTGATTGTATTTAGTATATGTTAACTTGGAATACTATATGGAGTAATAGAAGAAAAGAAAAAGTTGGCTTATGCTTCCGCACTTATGTTTAGTTTCCGCGCTCTGATTATCATTGTATTATGTTATGTTTAGCCTCTTGCATTACAGGATGGTTTGACAGGTACACGTAGTCACCTCTAAAGTATCCCTTAACTCCTAGGGGGTATTTTGGGGCGTGACAGTATATACCTTGGTGTGTCTATACAACTTATGTTTAAATTACTATGTGAATACCTCGACATATATGTACAATACACTTAGTAATCATGATCTTAGGCACGTAATTATTAATAAGCACCTAGCACATTGTGGTACTTTCTTTAAAATGGTATTAGGTACTCTAAAGTCTTTTAGAGTTGATATCATGAGTGAGCAAAGGCATTAGGTTTCCGAGGATTATAAAATTTTCTGAGTTGAAATTTGGACTCAGATGAACTTTGAATTCAGGTTTTGTACCACGACATAATGGGTATCAAGCAGAGGTATTAGTGTAATATAGGAAGTCATATCCCAAGGATAGACTAGTCACCTAATCTTAGGTGTGTAATCGGTTAATACCTCAACCGAGTGTGAGAACATAGCTCTACTAGGAAAACTAGTTTTATGACTATACTATTATATATGGGATTTGGGTGTGTATGTTATAAAATATATACCTTGAGTTTACAATATGCTTTAGAAGATAAGTGTAGCACCCCGGACTTTCCATACTTAATGAATAGCACTTTCGTGCCTAATTGGTCCTTCTCGTCGTATAATTAATAAATAAGGGAGAAATCGGAAATTCTAAACGTTAGCAATTTTATTTTTTGAAAGACGAATCCAACGCAAGTTGAATCGTCGAAATCAGACGAACGAGTCAAAAGATATGGTCAAATAGTTCTGACCGGCAGAGCACCAATCGCTCGGTCCATTCAGCGATCGATCGGTCCAAAACCGATCGATCGGTAGCTATCGACTGTTCAAAAATTTTGTATGGGGAAATTTTCCAGAGAGCATGTTTTTGACCGGTCGCTCGGTCAGAACACCGATCGCTCGGTAGGCAACCGATCGATCGGCCACAACCACCGATCGCTCGATCTTCGCGTTTTTGCAAAAATTTCAGTAAGGGCTCTTTCGTCTTTTGGGTGTTAAACCCTTACCCATAAGGGCTTGCCCGAGCCTTTAGGGCTTCATTTACCATCCTTAGAGTATTTGGAGAGATAGAGAGAGAGGAGAAGGGGATTTCCTAACCTAGGTTTTCCTCTTGAGAAGAATTCAAGAGTGTGGGCTACCCAAGGTTTATTTCAAGGCTTGGATTCTTCAAATCCAAGGTTCAACTCGTGTGGGACTCCTCCTCCAAAGTTAGGGCAGCAACTCACGCACGTTTTTCCAAGGAGTTTCTTCCTCAACTCAAGTCTTCTTCAAGCAAAGGCTTCTTCTTTCAAGTTAGAGCTTTAATCAAGGGTTCTACCAAGGTCAAGCCTTGATTCAAGGTTAGTACACCCTACTAACTTTCCCTAGCAATAACCTAGGTTTTCTATTGTAAATGGTGATTCCTTATATTATGCTTTCCTTCCCTATGAATTTTATCATCTCAATAAATATGAACAAGATAAGGAAAAGGAAATGGATGTGTATGGAATGTTGATTGAGGCGATGGGATGCCAAATGTATGATGTGTGATATGTGTGGTGTGGGAAATGGAAAATGGAGGATGGGCATTTTACAAATAATAAACTTACCCTTATGTGATTGGATGGAAAATATGCATTAAAGAAGAAGAAGATGAACTATTAATGGACATCGTATGTTATGTGTTTGATAAATGCCTAACCTATGAAATGATGACTTAAAGGAATTGGATGTAAGCCTTATGTAATTGTTCTTGTAAATGATGACTCGACCAAATGCTATGTTGATCACCTAAATGTTTGCATGATATGCTATGAATTTAAATGAAATGCAATATCTCTTTTGTTATCCTCATTCCCTTGATTGTCACTATTTGCACGTACACGAGCACGCATGTTAGCATGAACCGAGATTTCAAGAGCATGTGCATATAATAACCAACAAGAAAATATTGCATGTCAAGGAAGTTGGTTGCCCAGGGAGATTTGGGTACTAGCCTCTGGCTCACAAGAAAACCCCAAAACACATATGGTCAAGGAGGTTGGTAGCCCAGGGAGATTCAGGTACTAGCCTCTGGCTCACAAGAAAACTAAACAAGTAATAAAAATCACATATTGTCAAGGAGGTTGGTAGCCCAGGGACATTCGTGTACTAGCCTCTGGCTCACAAGAAAACCATATATCAAGGAGGTTGGCAGCCCAGGGAGATTCGGGTGCTAGCCTCTGGCTCACAAGTTACAAGATGCAAGGTTACAAGATGATGACAAGGCATTCATGCATGCACGCATACATGATTTCTACAAGCCATACCGAGACATGAAACAAATTTCCAAGCATGAGTTTTATCAGAGTTTTCGCATTCATGCACGCACATCAAGATGATTGTATTGTACCATGTCTTATTCTATTTCTTTTGTGATGCTCTGATTTCTACTTTGTACTATATTACAATTGTTGTGTTCATTAGTGTTATGGATAGCTAGTAGCTTGTACTCGCTGAGTATTCCATGCTCAGCCGTACTTTCATGTCGGCAAGTACTGAGGGAGCCCTCGACCAGGAGCCTTGGGTCGAGGAAGAGTATATAGAGGAGAGAGAGCCGTCTATCCCACTGTAGTCTCAGGTAAATCGAAACCTTGACGTGTGACCGTACCTCGACTATTGTTGAGGGGAGAGTATGAGAGGGTGCTTATGTATTTTGACATTTTGATAGGTGGGCCTGTCCACCTTAGACTTAGACATGTTTTGTATATATGTTAACTTGGAATACTATTTTGGAAATCTTAGAAGAAAAGAAAAAGTTAGTTTACGCTTCCGCATCTGTGTTTAGCTTTCGCGCTCTGATTATCATTGTTTCAGAATTTATTTTCCTTGTTCCTTACAGGATGGTTTGGCAGGTACGTATAGTCACACCTAAAGTATCCCTTAACTCCTGGGGGTATTTTGGGGTGCGACAGAGGTGGTATCAGAGCCTTAGGCATTAGAGTCCCTAGGGTCACTTAGTACTCGATACCATACGTGAACAAGGCATTAGGTGTTATAAAACAGGTTGAACTTCGACTCAACTTAGAGTCCTACACTAGGAACACGGATTGTATGTTATGATATTGTGTTGTGTACCATGTGTGCATGATTTGTGCTTAGTAAATATGCTTGATGAATATGAATTGAGTAAATTGTGAACTATTCCTACATGCATATCCAAGGTAGATTCATGCTGTATTATCGTTCTCAGGAGAAATTATGAGATGCAATACCCGGGGTTGCGGGTACAACACAAGGGGCAATGGAGGTGATGCTCCATCGGGTGATGATCAACCCGACTTTGCCCAAGCTTTCGCTTCAATAACCGAGACCTTGGCTATGCTAGTGGCAAGGCAACCGGCCACTCTGCCTAATGCCACGCTTATACCGGCTCCTCCTAATCGAGCACAAGCCGGAATAGAGGCTTTCCGGAGGATGAGACCTCCAACCTTTTGTTGGAGTATTGACCCGCTTGTTGCCGAAGGATGGATTCGGCAATTAGAAAAGATATTCTCTGTATTGGTGACTACGGAGGCGGAAAGGGTTACTTGGGCCGCCTTTATGCTTAAAGGTGAGGCCGATCATTGGTGGAAGTCCGCACTTCGGACCCGAGAGTTGACCCGACAAGGTCAAGACTGGACTTGGGAGGAATTCTTGGACATTTTCAACAAGAAGTACTTCCCGGTCGGGATGAAAGGGAAGATGGAAGTGGAGTTCATTACCTTAGAGCAAGGTAATATGTCAGTAGCCGCTTATGAGGCTAAGTTTTCGGAGCTATCTCGGTTTGCTCCACATATGATAGCGACCGAGGCTATGAAAGCCCAAAAATTTGAGAGAGGATTGAAGGCCTACCTCAAGGACCGAGTCTTGATGTTTAGACATGAGACATACTCAGAAGTGGTGGACAAGGCACTTTTGGCCGAGTCGAACTCTGAGGAGTTCTTTAAAAGAAGAGGAATGGAGAAAGGACAATCAAGTAATTCAAAGGATAAAAGAGCAAGGACTAGCTTGTATTAGTCCGCAGGGCCGGCTCAGTCACAGAGGATGTATTCAGCACCACAGGCTCCCCGCCCTTTTGCTCCACTGGCCTTTTACCCGGCTACCTCATATGCTCCTCACCCCACAGTTACTCAGGCTACGGGATATGCTCCTTCCCCCTATTCACATAATGTCTGCACTCTTTGTGGAAGGAGGCATCCAGCGGGAGAATGTCGGAGGATTACAGGAAGTTGCTTCCATTGTGGTGACCATGGCCACATGGTTAGAGACTGTCCCCGACGTCATTTGCCAGCTCAGTCTTCGGGGAGCAGGCCCCTGATTAGGCAGACATCCCAACCTGGCTCTTCCCAGGCTTCGAGGGCCTCACAGTCTACACGACCTCCTTGCCCAGCCACCCAGGGCAGAGTCTTTGCCTTATCCGAGAGAGACGCCCATGCATCCGACGATGTCGTGCAAGGTACGCAAGAATTCTAGAGTTTAAGTTGTGAGAATTTTCTATGGTTGATATGTGGCTATTTATACTACGGGTTACCTATGTATGATGCTTGACGAGTTAGAATTGGTGACACTACCTTTACGGGATAGAATTCTATGTGTTCACTGACCACAAGAGTTTCAAGTATCTCTTTTCCCAAAAAGAGCTAAACTTACGGCAACGGCGTTGGATTGAGTACTTAAAAGACTATGACTGCACTATCCAATATCACCCGGGAAAAGCAAATGTGGTGGCAGACACTCTGAGTAGGAGACCACCGGGGTTGTTGGCTCACATGTTAGTGCGAGAATGGAGATTGTTAGAAGATTTGGCAAATCTGGACATCAGTGTGAATGATTTCGTCCGCAGTCCTGTCTTGGCAAATGTTACGGTTCGACCGTACATTATAGATTTGATCCAAGAGTATCAAGCCATGGATGCTGACTTGTTGGCTTTTCAGGACAAGGAAGTTGCCAAGGGTAGTACGGATTTCTCTCTCACTAGCCGAGGTACTATTACGTTCAAGGGAAGACTTTGTGTCCCAGCCAATGCAGAGCTCCGGAGAGAGATTATGGATGAAGCTCACCGGTCCAAGTATACCATGCATCCCGGGGGTACAAAGATGCACCCGAACCTCAAGAGTTACTTTTGGTGGCAAAACATGAAGAGGGAGGTTACGGAGTACGTGGCACGGTGTTTGGTGTGCCAACAGGTGAAAGCAAAGCACTTGAGACCGGCGGGTCTATTACTGTCTCTCCCTATTTCCAAGTGGAAATGGGAACATATCTCTATGGACTTCATTGTGGGTTTGCCAAAGATGGTTAGAAATTTTGATGCTATATGGGTAGTAGTCAACAGACTCACGAAGTCCGCCCATTTCTTACCATACCAGACTACTTTCAATTTCAATCAGTTGGTCGCCTTGTACATCAAGGAAATAGTCCAATTGCCAGTGATTATTGTGTCGGATAGAGACCCTAGATTTACTTCCAGGTTTTGGAAAAGTTTTCAAGATGCTATGGGTTCCCGACTGGACTTTAGCACAGCTTTCCACCCCCAGACCGACGGGCAAACCAAACGAGTGAATCAGGTTATTGAAGACATTCTTCGGGCTTGTATGCTAGACTTCAAGGGAAGTTGGGAGGACCACTTGCCTTTGGTGAAATTCGCCTACAATAACAGTTATCAGGCAAGCATACAGATGGAGCCTTTTGAGGCTTTGTATGGGAGGAGTTGTAGATCCCCGTTGTATTGGGATGAAGTTGGGGAAAGGAAGGTGTTGGGCCCCGAATTAATTGAACAAACCGTGGATAGAGCCAAGCTTATCCGGGAGAGGTTGAAGACCGCACAAGATAGACAGAAGAGCTACGCCGACAACCGAAGGAGAGACATTGAGTTTCGAGTTGGTCATTGTGTATTTGTTTGGGTTTCACCAACCAAGGGTGTTATGAGATTCGGAAAGAGAGGCAAACTCAGTCTGAGATATGTGGGCCCGTTCGAGAGTATTACTAGGGTCGGTGAGGTGGCTTACCGTGTTGCTTTGCCCGCTCATATGACGGCTGTCCATAATGTATTCCATGTCTCTATGCTTCAAAAGTACATCCCGGACCCTTCCCATGTCATAGAGCTTGATCCAGTGGAAATCTGAGAGGATCTTACACTAGTTGAGCAACCGGTGCAGATATTGGATAGGCGAGATCAAGTCTTGTGAAGTAAGACCATTCCCTTGGTCTTGGTAAGATGGCAACACCATTCAAGGGAAGAAGCCACATGGGAACGAGAGGCCGAAGTGCGGGAAAAGTATCCTCAGTTATTTATTTAGAGCCTTGACATTCCCTTGTATTTGCTATGGTTTTGTGCATATATGTATCGTCCAAATTTCGAGGACGAAATTTTTGTTAGAGGGGAGGATGTAGCACCCCGGACTTTCCATACTTAATGAATAGCACTTTCGTGCCTAATTGGTCCTTCTCATAGTATAATTAATAAATAAGGGAGAAATCGGGAATTCAAAAATATCAGAAATGTTCATTTTTGAAAGACAAATCCAACGCAAGTTGAATCATCAAAATCGGACGAACGAGTCAAAAGATATGGCCAAAATAGTTCTGAATTGCAGAGCACCGATCGCTCGGTCCATTCAGCGATCGATCGGTCCAAAACCGATCGATCGGTAGCTATCGACAGGTCAAAAATTTTGTATGGGAAAATTTTCCAAAGAGCATGTTTTTAACCGGTCGCTCAGTCAGAACACCGATCGCTCGGTAGGCAACCGATAGATCGGTCATAACCACCGATCGCTCGGTCTTCGTATTTTTGCAGAAATTTCAGTAAGGGCTCTTTTGTAGAGCCCCGGACCTTTTCACATTTAATGCATGGCACTTTCGTTGCCATTTTGCCTTTAAAGAGGTATAATTAATAAATAAGTAAGAAATTAGAAATTCTGAAACGTCATAAATGTTCCTTTTCGAAGTACGAACCTAACGCAAGTTGAATCGTCAAAATCGGACGGACGAGTCAAAAGATATGGCCAAAACAGTCTGGACCTGCAGGCAATCGTAGCTCGGAAGGCACTAAGGACGTAGCTCGGAAGGCACCAAGGACGTACTCTGATAACGTAGCTCTAGCTCTGATAACGTATACGTTGTGCAACAGACAACGGGTACGTTGTACAGCAAACAACGTGTACGTTGTACAGCTCACGACGGGCACGTTGTACATAAGACAACGGACAACGAGCTCGGCACTATTCACAGCACAACGTGTTCGGCACTATTCACAGCACAACGTGTTTGGCACTATTCACAGCACAACGTGTTCGACACTATTCACAGCACAACGTGTTTGGCACTATTCACAGCACAACGTGTTCGGCACTATTCACAGCACAACGTGTTCGGCACTATTCACAGCACAACGTGTTTGGCACTATTCACAGCTCAACGTGTTCGGCACTCGTGTTTTTGCATAAATTTTAGTAAGGGTATTATGGTCTTTTGGTCGGTTCACTCTTACCTTAAGAGTTTAACCCGAGCCTTTAGGGCTCATTCTCAACACTTAGAGGATTTGGGGGATTAGAAGAGAGGAGAAAGGGTTTCCTAAGCTAGGGTTTTGCTTTTGGAGAAGAATCAAAGGGCTTTTGAGACCCTAGATCACTTCAAGTCCGGTTTTTCTCCAAGATCACGGCTCAAGCACTCGTGGAGAGTGTTCCCCAAGCTAGGGCAGCACCTCATGGTCGTTCTTGGAAGGGGTTTCTTCCTCATTTCTTCAAGGTCGGTACTTCATACTACCCTCCAAGTTATAGTTCCTCTTTTCCCTTTATTTCTTTTGATTTTCTTTCATTTACACATGTGCTATGAGATGGATGGTTGTGAATGGTGAATGGAGATGGAATGGGCGATTGGATGCCAAGGGTTGTGTTGTGATGATTAAAATGGGGAGGACATTGTATCCATAATAAACACACCTTTATGATGTGAGTAAACTCACCTAGAAAAGCATGATTTAGGTTTAAATGAATAATGAATAATGAACACACCATGTTTGATGAAATGCCAAGGTGAATAAAGTGAGTTGTAAATTAGGAAATGCATGCCTAATAAATTATGGAAATTGCTAGGGCCTATGATAGTGTGTTTTCTTGCTTTCCCTAAATGATATGAATATTACATTGCTCAATCTTTGATGTTATATGTGTTGTGAAATTACCCAAATGTCATATTTAAATTTAAATGCAAGTATGTACACGGTTCCCACGAGCACGGCATGCATGACATGATTTATCGAGGTTTTCAAGAACATGGTTAGAGGTGGGACATATCCTACGATATGTTTTACCTCGCTTTTCACAAGAAAACAAGAACCAACATTCCATGAGGGGTCTCCCCTCACTCACAAGTGCATATCATGAAGAAGGGCCTCCCTTCCCTCGCAAGTACATACATATCATGAAGAAGGGTCTCCCTTCCCTCGCAAGTGCATTGCATAAAGAAGGGTCTCCCTTCCCTCTCAAGGCATCTCTCAAGCGCATCTCACAAGGATATCTCACAAGTGTATCTCACAAGTTACATGATCACAAGCAAGCACGCATGACATGCATGACATGACACGTATGACACGCTCGACAAGATCAAGTAAGACAAACACGACAAGCTTTCAAGTACGAAAAGATATTTCAAGCCAAGTCAAGTGCACGATGTTTTCAAGAGGTTTCATCGGCTTTCTACGAAATAAAAGCATGATTATAAATTGCTTTACTTCCTTGTATGATATGAATTGTTTCCGTCTAACATATATGAATTGCTCCTGATTTATGTATTGCCATTTTTATGGTATGACTATTGGTTAGTATTTGGTACCCGCTGAGTATTCCATGCTCAGCCGTACTTCTTATGTCGGCAGGTTCTGAGGGAGCTGCTGCTCCATTTGATGTTTGTGCTCCTGGTCCATGGGTGGAAGAGGAGTACGTCGAGGAGCCTTTGGAGGAACCTCCCGTAGAGGGTTATCAGTAGGTGGTATTAGATTCTGAGTGGATTGGCTGTGGGTGAGCATGAGTGATTATATCCATGTATTTTGGCGGGCATGCCCGCACTTTCTTTGTTTTGATTTCTTTGTATTAAACTTGGACCATGTGTATATACTTAGAGGTTGTTAGACTTCCGCTGTGTTTTATAGTTATGTTTCCGCTGTCATCCTCTATTGTATAGGCTCTGTGGGTTTTTGCAGGTTGGTTTGTCAAGCAAGTCATGTAAGCCATGATTAGTCGTCCAAAGTTCACTCTAACTCCTAGGGTGGGTTTTGGGTCGCGACAGAAGTGGTATCAGAGCTTAGGCTTTAGGTCTCTAGGGTCACTTAGAATCTTATACCACGGCTTGACAAGAGCATATGTTAGGAAACAAGTTAGGAAGGAAGTGAGTCGGGAACGAGTCTGGTTCCAAGTTTAAGACTAAACTTTAGTCTTAGTCGAAAATGGTTGCTTTAACCAAGTACGGTCCTAGGTACGCCAGAACACTAAAGTATAAGTATAATGTGATGAATACTCTGATGACTTGATGTGATGTGTATTAGTATTATACAACTAATACAAATTGAATTATTGTGAAATGGCATTGAAATAAACTGTGGTCTCAAGTTAGACTCATGTGGTGTTATTATTCTCAAGACTTTAGTCATGAGACGGAACACACGGGGTCGTGGACCACATACCAGAGCTTCCTCTTCTTCACGGGATGAGGATGAGCAGCCGGACCTCTCTCAGGTCTTAGGCTCTATTGCTAAGACACTCGCCATACTGGCGGCTCGGCAGGCTATACCATCATCGGCGGCACCTACTCCACCGCCCGCAGCTCCAGTACATCGTACCGCTGGAGTTGAGGCATTCAGGAGATTGAGGCCTCCACCCTTCCGTGGGAGTGTGGACCCTCTTGCTGTGGAGGCATAAATCCTCCAGATGGAGAAGATCTTTGCGGTCCTCTCGCCTACAGAGGAGGATAGAGTAGCATGGGCAGTTTTCATGCTAGAAGGTGAATCCCACCATTGGTGGTTGTCCGCATTGAGGACGCAAGATTTGACCATGCAGGGTCAACCTTGGACTTGGGTGGAGTTCAAAGATACTTTTTACAAGAAGTATTTTTCGATTGGAGCACGGGAAAAGAAAGAGAGAATTCATCAACCTTGAGCAAGGTTCGATGTCTGTGGCCGCTTATGAGGCCAAGTTCTCGGAGCTATCACGCTTCGCGACACATATGATTGCCACCGAGGCAATGAAGGCGAGGAAGTTTGAGCAAGGACTCAAGGATGTCATCATGGAGAAAGTATCCGTCTTTAGGCACGCCACTTACGCTGAAGTGGTGGATAAAGCCTTGTTGGTTGAGACCAACTCTGAGGCGGTGTCCAAGAAGAGGGAATTGACGAGAGGCCAATCCAGTAGTTCAGCACCTCTAGAGAGGCGGGCTCATACCGTCCATTATCAGTATGCGTGGCCAGCACCACCGATGAGGCCATCTTATGCGCCTCCAGATCCACGGTAGTATGTGCCTCAGGCACCGCGACCTCAGGCTCTTCCGGCCCCACGGCCTGTTGCACCTCAGATGATGAGATATGCTCCACCTCCGGCCCCTCCGACTTATACACACGAGGTCTGCACTTCATGCGACCAAAGGCACCCGAGTTTTTCAGAAGGCTTTTGTAGAGCCCCGGACCTTTTCACATTTAATGCATGGCACTTTCGTTGCCATTTTGCCTTTAAAGAGGTATAATTAATAAATAAGGAAGAAATTGGAAATTCTGAAACGTCAGAAATGTTCCTTTTCGAAGTACGAACCCAACGCAAGTTGAATCGTCAAAATCGGACGAACGAGTCAAAAGATATGGCCAAAACAGTCTGGACCTGCAGGCAATCGTAGCTCGGAAGGCACTAAGGACGTAGCTCGGAAGGCACTAAGGACGTAGCTCGGAAGGCACCAAGGACGTACTCTGATAACGTAGCTCTAGCTCTGATAACGTATACGTTGTGCAACAGACAACGGGTACGTTGTACAGCAAACAACGTGTACGTTGTACAGCTCACAACGGGCACGTTGTACATAAGACAACGGACAACGAGCTCGGCACTATTCACAGCACAACGTGTTCGGCACTATTCACAGCACAACGTGTTTGGCACTATTCACAGCACAACGTGTTTGGCACTATTCACAGCACAACGTGTTCGACACTATTCACAGCACAACGTGTTTGGCACTATTCACAGCACAACGTGTTCGGCACTATTCACAGCACAACGTGTTCGGCACTATTCACAGCACAACGTGTTTGGCACTTTTCACAGCTCAACGGGTTCAGCACTCGTGTTTTTGCATAAATTTCAGTAAGGGTATTATGGTCTTTTGGTCGGTTCACTCTTACCTTAAGAGTTTAACCCGAGCCTTTAGGGCTCATTCTCAACACTTAGAGGATTTGGGGGATTAGAAGAGAGGAGAAAGGGTTTCCTAAGCTAGGGTTTTGCTTTTGGAGAAGAATCAAAGGGCTTTTGAGACCCTAGATCACTTCAAGTCCGGTTTTTCTCCAAGATCACGGCTCAAGCACTCGTGGAGAGTGTTCCCCAAGCTAGGGCAGCACCTCATGGTCGTTCTTGGAAGGGGTTTCTTCCTCATTTCTTCAAGGTCGGTACTTCATACTACCCTCCTAGTTATAGTTCCTATTTTCCCTTTATTTCTTTTGATTTTCTTTCATTTACACATGTGCTATGAGATGGATGGTTGTGAATGGTGAATGGAGATGGAATGGGCGATTGGATGCCAAGGGTTGTGTTGTGATGATTAAAATGGGGAGGGCATTGTATCCATAATAAACACACCTTTATGATGTGAGTAAACTCACCTAGAAAAGCATGATTTAGGTTTAAATGAATAATGAATAATGAACACACCATGTTTGATGAAATGCCAAGGTGAATAAAGTGAGTTGTAAATTAGGAAATGCATGCCTAATAAATTACGGAAATTGCTAGGGCCTATGATAGTGTGTTTTCTTGCTTTCCCTAAATGATATGAATATTACATTGCTCAATCTTTGATGTTATATGTGTTGTGAAATTACCCAAATGTCATATTTAAATTTAAATGCAAGTATGTACACGGTTCCCACGAGCACGGCATGCATGACATGATTTATCGAGGTTTTCAAGAACATGGTTAGAGGTGGGACATATCCTACGATATGTTTTACCTCGCTTTTCACAAGAAAACAAGAACCAACATTCCATGAGGGGTCTCCCCTCACTCACAAGTGCATATCATGAAGAAGGGCCTCCCTTCCCTCGCAAGTACATACATATCATGAAGAAGGGTCTCCCTTCCCTCGCAAGTGCATTGCATAAAGAAGGGTCTCCCTTCCCTCTCAAGGCATCTCTCAAGCGCATCTCACAAGGATATCTCACAAGTGTATCTCACAAGTTACATGATCACAAGCAAGCACGCATGACATGCATGACATGACACGTATGACACGCTCGACAAGATCAAGTAAGACAAACACGACAAGCTTTCAAGTACGAAAAGATATTTCAAGCCAAGTCAAGTGCACGATGTTTTCAAGAGGTTTCATCGGCTTTCTACGAAATAAAAGCATGATTATAAATTGCTTTACTTCCTTGTATGATATGAATTGTTTCCGTCTAACATATATGAATTGCTCCTGATTTATGTATTGCCATTTTTATGGTATGACTATTGGTTAGTATTTGGTACCCGCTGAGTATTCCATGCTCAGCCGTACTTCTTATGTCGGCAGGTTCTGAGGGAGCTGCTGCTCCATTTGATGTTTGTGCTCCTGGTCCATGGGTGGAAGAGGAGTACGTCGAGGAGCCTTTGGAGGAACCTCCCGTAGAGGGTTATCAGTAGGTGGTATTAGATTCTGAGTGGATTGGCTGTGGGTGAGCATGAGTGATTATATCCATGTATTTTGGCGGGCATGCCCGCACTTTCTTTGTTTTGATTTCTTTGTATTAAACTTGGACCATGTGTATATACTTAGAGGTTGTTAGACTTCCGCTGTGTTTTATAGTTATGTTTCCGCTGTCATCCTCTATTGTATAGGCTCTGTGGGTTTTTGCAGGTTGGTTTGTCAAGCAAGTCATGTAAGCCATGATTAGTCGTCCAAAGTTCACTCTAACTCCTAGGGTGGGTTTTGGGTCGCGACAGAAGTGGTATCAGAGCTTAGGCTTTAGGTCTCTAGGGTCACTTAGAATCTTATACCACGGCTTGACAAGAGCATATGTTAGGAAACAAGTTAGGAAGGAAGTGAGTCGGGAACGAGTCTGGTTCCAAGTTTAAGACTAAACTTTAGTCTTAGTCGAAAATGGTTGCTTTAACCAAGTACGGTCCTAGGTACGCCAGAACACTAAAGTATAAGTATAATGTGATGAATACTCTGATGACTTGATGTGATGTGTATTAGTATTATACAACTAATACAAATTGAATTATTGTGAAATGGCATTGAAATAAACTGTGGTCTCAAGTTAGACTCATGTGGTGTTATTATTCTCAAGACTTTAGTCATGAGACGGAACACACGGGGTCGTGGACCACATACCAGAGCTTCCTCTTCTTCACGGGATGAGGATGAGCAGCCGGACCTCTCTCAGGTCTTAGGCTCTATTGCTAAGACACTCGCCATACTGGCGGCTCGGCAGGCTATACCATCATCGGCGGCACCTACTCCACCGCCCGCAGCTCCAGTACATCGTACCGCTGGAGTTGAGGCATTCAGGAGATTGAGGCCTCCACCCTTCCGTGGGAGTGTGGACCCTCTTGCTGTGGAGGCATAAATCCTCCAGATGGAGAAGATCTTTGCGGTCCTCTCGCCTACAGAGGAGGATAGAGTAGCATGGGCAGTTTTCATGCTAGAAGGTGAATCCCACCATTGGTGGTTGTCCGCATTGAGGACGCAAGATTTGACCATGCAGGGTCAACCTTGGACTTGGGTGGAGTTCAAAGATACTTTTTACAAGAAGTATTTTTCGATTGGAGCACGGGAAAAGAAAGAGAGAATTCATCAACCTTGAGCAAGGTTCGATGTCTGTGGCCGCTTATGAGGCCAATTTCTCGGAGCTATCACGCTTCGCGACACATATGATTGCCACCGAGGCAATGAAGGCGAGGAAGTTTGAGCAAGGACTCAAGGATGTCATCATGGAGAAAGTATCCGTCTTTAGGCACGCCACTTACGCTGAAGTGGTGGATAAAGCCTTGTTGGTTGAGACCAACTCTGAGGCGGTGTCCAAGAAGAGGGAATTGACGAGAGGCCAATCCAGTAGTTCAGCACCTCTAGAGAGGCGGGCTCATACCGTCCATTATCAGTATGCGTGGCCAGCACCACCGATGAGGCCATCTTATGCGCCTCCAGATCCACGGTAGTATGTGCCTCAGGCACCGCGACCTCAGGCTCTTCCGGCCCCACGGCCTGTTGCACCTCAGATGATGAGATATGCTCCACCTCCGGCCCCTCCGACTTATACACACGAGGTCTGCACTTCATGCGACCAAAGGCACCCGAGTTTTTCAGAAGGCTTTTGTAGAGCCCCGGACCTTTTCACATTTAATGCATGGCACTTTCGTTGCCATTTTGCCTTTAAAGATGTATAATTAATAAATAAGTAAGAAATTGGAAATTCTGAAACGTCACAAATGTTCCTTTTCGAAGTACGAACCCAACGCAAGTTGAATCGTCAAAATCGGACGAACGAGTCAAAAGATATGGCCAAAACAGTCTGGACCTGCAGGCAATCGTAGCTCGGAAGGCACTAAGGACGTAGCTCGGAAGGCACTAAGGACGTAGCTCGGAAGGCACCAAGGACGTACTCTGATAACGTAGCTCTAGCTCTGATAACGTATACGTTGTGCAACAGACAACGGGTACGTTCTACAGCAAACAACGTGTACGTTGTACAGCTCACAACGGGCACGTTGTACATAAGACAACGGACAACGAGCTCGGCACTATTCACAGCACAACGTGTTCGGCACTATTCACAGCACAACGTGTTTGGCACTATTCACAGCAAAACGTGTTTGGCACTATTCACAGCACAACGTGTTCGACACTATTCACAGCACAACGTGTTTGGCACTATTCACAGCACAACGTGTTCGGCACTATTCACAGCACAACGTGTTCGGCACTATTCACAGCACAACGTGTTTGGCACTTTTCACAGCTCAACGGGTTCAGCACTCGTGTTTTTGCATAAATTTCAGTAAGGGTATTATGGTCTTTTGGTCGGTTCACTCTTACCTTAAGAGTTTAACCCGAGCCTTTAGGGCTCATTCTCAACACTTAGAGGATTTGGGGGATTAGAAGAGAGGAGAAAGGGTTTCCTAAGCTAGGGTTTTGCTTTTGGAGAAGAATCAAAGGGCTTTTGAGACCCTAGATCACTTCAAGTCCGGTTTTTCTCCAAGATCACGACTCAAGCACTCGTGGAGAGTGTTCCCCAAGCTAGGGCAGCACCTCATGGTCGTTCTTGGAAGGGGTTTCTTCCTCATTTCTTCAAGGTCGGTACTTCATACTACCCTCCTAGTTATAGTTCCTATTTTCCCTTTATTTCTTTTGATTTTCTTTCATTTACACATGTGCTATGAGATGGATGGTTGTGAATGGTGAATGGAAATGGAATGGGCGATTGGATGCCAAGGGTTGTGTTGTGATGATTAAAATGGGGAGGGCATTGTATCCATAATAAACACACCTTTATGATGTGAGTAAACTCACCTAGAAAAGCATGATTTAGGTTTAAATGAATAATGAATAATGAACACACCATGTTTGATGAAATGCCAAGGTGAATAAAGTGAGTTGTAAATTAGGAAATGCATGCCTAATAAATTACGGAAATTGCTAGGGCCTATGATAGTGTGTTTTCTTGCTTTCCCTAAATGATATGAATATTACATTGCTCAATCTTTGATGTTATATGTGTTGTGAAATTACCCAAATGTCATATTTAAATTTAAATGCAAGTATGTACACGGTTCCCACGAGCACGGCATGCATGACATGATTTATCGAGGTTTTCAAGAACATGGTTAGAGGTGGGACATATCCTACGATATGTTTTACCTCGCTTTTCACAAGAAAACAAGAACCAACATTCCATGAGGGGTCTCCCCTCACTCACAAGTGCATATCATGAAGAAGGGCCTCCCTTCCCTCGCAAGTACATACATATCATGAAGAAGGGTCTCCCTTCCCTCGCAAGTGCATTGCATAAAGAAGGGTCTCCCTTCCCTCTCAAGGCATCTCTCAAGCGCATCTCACAAGGATATCTCACAAGTGTATCTCACAAGTTACATGATCACAAGCAAGCACGCATGACATGCATGACATGACACGTATGACACGCTCGACAAGATCAAGTAAGACAAACACGACAAGCTTTCAAGTACGAAAAGATATTTCAAGCCAAGTCAAGTGCACGATGTTTTCAAGAGGTTTCATCGGCTTTCTACGAAATAAAAGCATGATTATAAATTGCTTTACTTCCTTGTATAATATGAATTGTTTCCGTCTAACATATATGAATTGCTCCTGATTTATGTATTGCCATTTTTATGGTATGACTATTGGTTAGTATTTGGTACCCGCTGAGTATTCCATGCTCAGCCGTACTTCTTATGTCGGCAGGTTCTGAGGGAGCTGCTGCTCCATTTGATGTTTGTGCTCCTGGTCCATGGGTGGAAGAGGAGTACGTCGAGGAGCCTTTAGAGGAACCTCCCGTAGAGGGTTATCAGTAGGTGGTGTTAGATTCTGAGTGGATTGGCTGTGGGTGAGCATGAGTGATTATATCCATGTATTTTGGCGGGCATGCCCGCACTTTCTTTGTTTTGATTTCTTTGTATTAAACTTGGACCATGTGTATATACTTAGAGGTTGTTAGACTTCCGCTGTGTTTTATAGTTATGTTTCCGCTGTCATCCTCTATTGTATAGGCTCTGTGGGTTTTTGCAGGTTGGTTTGTCAAGCAAGTCATGTAAGCCATGATTAGTCCTCCAAAGTTCACTCTAACTCCTAGGGTGGGTTTTGGGTCGCGACAGAAGTGGTATCAGAGCTTAGGCTTTAGGTCTCTAGGGTCACTTAGAATCTTATACCACGGCTTGACAAGAGCATATGTTAGGAAACAAGTTAGGAAGGAAGTGAGTCGGGAACGAGTTTGGTTCCAAGTTTAAGACTAAACTTTAGTCTTAGTCGAAAATGGTTGCTTTAACCAAGTACGGTCCTAGGTACGCCAGAACACTAAAGTATAAGTATAATGTGATGAATACTCTGATGACTTGATGTGATGTGTATTAGTATTATACAACTAATACAAATTGAATTATTGTGAAATGGCATTGAAATAAACTGTGGTTTCAAGTTAGACTCATGTGGTGTTATTATTCTCAGGACTTTAGTCATGAGACGGAACACACGGGGTCGTGGACCACATACCAGAGCTTCCTCTTCTTCACGGGATGAGGATGAGCAGCCGGACCTCTCTCAGGTCTTAGGCTCTATTGCTAAGACACTCGCCATACTGGTGGCTCGGCAGGCTATACCATCATCGGCGGCACCTACTCCACCGCCCGCAGCTCCAGTTCATCGTACCGCTGGAGTTGAGGCATTCAGGAGATTAAGGCCTCCACCCTTCCATGGGAATGTGGACCCTCTTGCTGTGGAGGCATGGATCCTCCAGATGGAGAAGATCTTTGCGGTCCTCTCGCCTACAGAGGAGGATAGAGTAGCATGGGCAGTTTTCATGCTAGAAGGTGAAGCCCACCATTGGTGGTTGTCCGCATTGAGGACGCAAGATTTGACCATGCAGGGTCAACCTTGGACTTGGGAGGAGTTCAAAGATACTTTTTACAAGAAGTATTTTTCGATTGGAGCACGGGAAAAGAAAGAGAGAATTCATCAACCTTGAGCAAGGTTCGATGTCTGTGGCCGCTTATGAGGCCAAGTTCTCGGAGCTATCACGCTTCGCGACACATATGATTGCCACCGAGGCAATGAAGGCGAGGAAGTTTGAGCAAGGACTCAAGGATGTCATCATGGAGAAAGTATCCGTCTTTAGGCACGCCACTTACGCTGAAGTGGTGGATAAAGCCTTGTTGGTTGAGACCAACTCTGAGGCGGTGTCCAAGAAGAGGGAATTGACGAGAGGCCAATCCAGTAGTTCAGCACCTCTAGAGAGGCGGGCTCATACCGGCCCTTATCAGTATGCGTGGCCAGCACCACTGATGAGGCCATCTTATGCGCCTCCAGCTCCACGGCAGTATGTGCCTCAGGCACCGCGACCTCAGGCTCTTCCGGCCCCACGGCCTGTTGCACCTCAGATGATGAGATATGCTCCACCTCCGGCCCCTCCGACTTATACACACGAGGTCTGCACTTCATGCGACTGAAGGCACCCGGCAGGAGATTGCCGAAGAGCATCGGGTGGATGTTTTCATTGTGGTCGCCAGGGCCATATGGTCAGGGATTGCCCCACTCGGCATTTACCAGGCCAGTCTCAGGGGATTAGGCCACCAGCACGCCCAGCAGGATCATATAAGGCGTCATCTCAGACTACCCGGTCTATACCTCAGTCTCGCCAGGCGAACCAGGGGCGAGTTTTTGCTTTAACAGAGGGTGATGCACTTGCATCTGACGATGTAGTGCAAGGTACGCAGTTGTAGCTTATTTAATGTAGAGCCCCGGACCTTTTCACATTTAATGCATGGCACTTTCATTGCCATTCTTCCTTTAAGGAGGTATAATTAATAAATAAGGAAGAAATTGGAAATTCTGAAATGTCAGAAATGTTCCTTTTCAAAGTACGAACACAACGCAAGTTGAATCGTCAAAATCGGATGAACGAGTCAAGAGATATGGCCAAAACAGTCTGGACCTACAGGCAATTGTAGCTCGGTTAGGCGCTAACGACGTAGCTCGGTTATGCGCTAAGGACGTAGCTCGGTTAGACACTAAGGACGTAGCTCGGTTAGGCGCTAAGGACGTAGCTCGGTTATGCGCTGAGGACGTAACTCGGTTATGCGCTAAGGACGTAGCTCGGTTAGACACTAAGGACGTAGCTCGGTTAGGCGCTAAGGACGTAGCTCGGAAGGCACAGACAAAGCATAGACAACGTACTCTGACAGCGTATACGTTGTGCATCCGTCGTGCAACAGACAACGGGTACGTCGTGCAGCAAACAACGTGTACGTTGTACAGCACAACGGGTTCGGCACCCTTCACAGCACGACGAGTTGGTGCTATTCACAGCACGACGAGTTGGTGCTATTCACAGCACAACGAGTTGGTGCTATTCACTGCACAACGAGTTGGCACTATTCACCGCACAATGAGTTGGTGCTATTCACTACACAACGAGTTGACACTATTCACAGCACAACGAGTTGGCACTTTTCACAGCACAAAGAGTTGGCACTGTTCACAGCACAACGAGTTGGCACTGTTCACAGCACAACGACTTGGCACTGTTCACAGCACAACGAGTTGGCACTGTTCACAGCACAACTAGTTGGCACTGTTCACAGCACAACGAGTTCGGCACTCGTGTTCTTACAGAAATTCAGTAAGGGTATTATGGTCTTTTGGTCGGTTCACTCTTACCTTAAGAGTTTAACCCGAGCCTTTAGGGCATCATTCGACACCTAGAGAGTTTGAGAGAATAGGAGAAAGGGGAGAAGGCGATTCCAACCTAGGGTTTCCATTTTGGAGAGAAATCAAAGGGTTTTGAGACCCTAGATCACTTCAAGCTCGGCTCTTCTCCAAGATCTCGGCTCAAGCATTCGTGGAGAGCATTCTCCAAGCTAGGGCAGCAGCTACACAGTCGTTTTGGAAAGGGGATTTCTTCCTCACTTGATCAAGGTCGGTACTTCTTGCTACCCTCCTAGTTATAGATCATCCTTTCCCTTCTTTTCATCAGATTTTCTTTCATTTACACATGTGCTATGAGATGGATGGTTGTGAATGGTGAATGGAGATGGAATGGGGGATTGGATGCCAATGGTTGTATGGTGATGATTAAAATGGGGAGGGCATTGTTCCAATAATGAACATACATGTATGATTTGAGTAAAACCCATCTAGAAAAGCATGTTGTAGGGTAAATCCATAATGAACACACCATGTTTGATGAAATGCCAAGGTGAATAAAGTGAGCTGTAAATTAGTAAATGCATGCCTAATAAATTCTGAATATTGCTAGGGCCTATAATAGTGTGTTTCCTGCTTTCCCTAAATGATATGAATATTACATTGCTCAATCATTGATGCTATATGTGTTGTGAAATTACCCAAATGTCATCCTCAAATTTAAATGCAAGTATGTACACGGTTCCCACGAGCACGGCATGCATGACATGATTTATCGGGGTTTTCAAGAACATGGTTAGAGGTGGGACATATCCTACGATATGTTTTACCTCGCTTTTCACAAAAAGACAAGAACCAACATTCCACGAGGGGTCTCCCCTCACTCACAAGTGCATATCATGAAGAAGGGCCTCCCTTCCCTCGCAAGTACATACATATCATGAAGAAGGGTCTCCCTTCCCTCGCAAGTGCATTGCATAAAGAAGGGTCTCCATTCCCTCTCAAGGCATCTCTCAAGCGCATCTCACAAGGATATCTCACAAGTGTATCTCACAAGTTACATGATCACAAGCAAGCACGCATGACATGCATGACATGACACGTATGACACGCTCGACAAGATCAAGTAAGACAAACACGACAAGCTTTCAAGTACGAAAAGATATTTCAAGCCAAGTCAAGTGCACGATGTTTTCAAGAGGTTTCATCGGCTTTCTACAAAATAAAAGCATGATTATAAATTGCTTTACTTCCTTGTATGATATGAATTGTTTCCGTCTAACATATATGAATTGCTCCTGATTTATGTATTGCCATTTTATGGTATGACTATTGGTTAGTATTTGGTACCCGCTGAGTATTCCATGCTCAGCCGTACTTCTTATGTCGGCAGGTTCTGAGGGAGCTGCTGCTCCATTTAATGTTTGTGCTCCTGGTCCATGGGTGGAAGAGGAGTACGTTGAGGAGCCTTTGGAGGAACCTCCCGTAGAGGGTTATCAGTAGGTGGTGTTAGATTCTGAGTGGATTGGCTGTGGGTGAGCATGAGTGATTATATCCATGTATTTTGGCGGGCATGCCCGCACTTTCTTTGTTTTGATTTCTTTGTATTAAACTTGGACCATGTGTATATACTTAGAGGTTGTTAGACTTCCGCTGTGTTTTATAGTTATGTTTCCGCTGTCATCCTTTATTGTATAGGCTCTGTGGGTTTTTACAGGTTGGTTTGTCAAGCAAGTCATGTAAGCCATGATTAGTCGTCCAAAGTTCACTCTAACTCCTAGGGTGGATTTTGGGTCGCGACAGAAGTGGTATCAGAGCTTAGGCTTTAGGTCTCTAGGGTCCCTTAGAATCTTATACCACGGCTTGACAAGAGCATATGTCAGGAAACAAGTTAGGAAGGAAGTGAGTCGGGAACGAGTCTGGTTCCAAGTTTAAGACTAAACTTTAGTCTTAGTCGAAAATGGTTGCTTTAACCAAGTACGGTCCTAGGTACGCCAGAACACTAAAGTATAAGTATAATGTGATGAATACTCTGATGACTTGATGTGAGTGTATTAGTATTATACAACTAATACAAATTGAATTATTGTGAAATAGCATTGAAATAAACTGTGGTTTCAAGTTAGACTCATGTGGTGTTATTATTCTCAGGACTTTAGTCATGAGACGGAACACACGGGGTCGTGGACCACATACCAGAGCTTCCTCTTCTTCACGGGATGAGGATGAGCAGCCGGACCTCTCTCAGGTCTTAGGCTCTATTGCTAAGACACTCGCCATACTGGCGGCTCGGCAGGCTATACCATCATCGGCGGCACCTACTCCACCGCCCGCAGCTCCAGTACATCGTACCGCTGGAGTTGAGGCATTCAGGAGATTGAGGCCTCCACCCTTCCATGGGAGTGTGGACCCTCTTGCTGCGGAGGCATGGATCCTCCAGATGGAGAAGATCTTTGCGGTCCTCTCGCCTACAGAGGAGGATAGAGTAGCATGGTCAGTTTTCATGCTAGAAGGTGAAGCCCACCATTGGTGGTTGTGCGCATTGAGGACGCAAGATTTGACCATGCAGGGTCAACCTTGGACTTGGGAGGAGTTCAAAGATACTTTTTACAAGAAGTATTTTTCGATTGGAGCACGGAAAAAGAAAGAGAGAATTCATCAACCTTGAGCAAGGTTCGATGTCTGTGGCCGCTTATGAGGCCAAGTTCTCGGAGCTATCACGCTTCGCGACACATATGATTGCCACCGAGGCAATGAAGGCGAGGAAGTTTGAGCAAGGACTCAAGGATGTCATCATGGAGAAAGTATCCGTCTTTAGGCACGCCACTTACGCTGAAGTGGTGGATAAAGCCTTGTTGGTTGAGACCAACTCTGAGGCGGTGTCCAAGAAGAGGGAATTGACGAGAGGCCAATCCAGTAGTTCAGCACCTCTAGAGAGGCGGGCTCATACCGGCCCTTATCAGTATGCGTGGTTAGCACCACTGATGAGGCCATCTTATGCGCCTCCAGCTCCACGGCAGTATGTGCCTCAGCACCGCGACCTCAGGCTCTTCCGGCCCACGGCCTGTTGCACCTCAGATGATGAGATATGCTCCACCTCCGGCCCCTCCGACTTATACACACGAGGGTCTGCACTTCATGCGACTGAAGGCACCCGGCAGGAGATTGCCGAAGAGCATCGGGTGGATGTTTTCATTGTGGTCGCCAGGGCCATATGGTCAGGGATGCCCCACTCGGCATTTACCAGGCCAGTCTCAGGGGATTAGGCCACCAGCACGCCCAGCAGGATCATATAAGGCGTCATCTCAGACTACCCGGTCTATACCTCAGTCTCGCCAGGCGGAACCAGGGGCGAGTTTTTGCTTTAACAGAGGGTGATGCCACTTGCATCTGACGATGTAGTGCAAGGTACGCAGTTGTAGCTTATTTAATGTAGAGCCCCGGACCTTTTCACATTTAATGCATGCACTTTCATTGCCATTCTTCCTTTAAAGAGGTATAATATACTTCTACAAAAGGAAGAAAGTGAACTTCTGAATGGCAGAATGTTCCCTTTTCAAAGTACGTTGGTGGTAACACAACGCACGTTTAATCGTCAAAATTCGATGAACGAGTCAAGAGATTAGGCCAAACAGTCTGGGACCTACAGGCAATTGTAGCTCGTTGAGGCGTAACGACGTAGCTCGGTTATGCGCTAAGGACGTACTCGGTTAGACACTAAGGACGTAGCTCGGGTTAGGCGCTAAGGATTAGCTCGATTATGCGCTTGAGGACGGAACTCGGTTATATGCGCTAATGACGTAGCTCGGGTTAGACACTAATGACGTAGCCGTTTAGGCCGGCTAAGGACGTGCTCGAAGGCACAGCAACGCTAGACAACGTACTCAACAGCGTATACGTTGTGCATCCGTCGTGCAAGCGACAACCGGTACGTCGTGCAGCAAACACGTTGTACCTTTGTACACACAAACGGTTCTGCACCCTTCACACACGCCGAGTTTGTGCTATTCCAGCACGACGCGATTGGTGCTATTCACCGCACAACGGTGGTGCTAATCCCTGCACAACCCGAGTTGGCACTATTCACCCGCACAAATGAGTTGGTGCTTTCACTGCACAACGAGTTTAACACTATCACAGCACCACGAGTTGGCACTTTTCAAACAGCCCAACAGTTGGC